>APFE031721045.1:40832-77283 GCA_000404065.3 Pinus taeda | reverse complement strand
CATTAAAAGTTTCAGAATGAAAAGCAATAGGCTTACCATGTTGTAGAAGAACTGCACCCATGGCATAATCACTAGCATCGGTTTGTATCTCAAATGGCTGTCTCAAATCTGGTAATGCAAGGATTAGAGCTGAACTAATCTTCTCTTTCAAAGATTCGAAAGCTTTTTGCTGCTTGCCTCCCCATAGGAAAACATGCTTCACACTTGTTACTACATGCATAGGAGCTGCTATAGAACAGAAGTTAGAGATGAACTTCCTCCAATATTGAGCTGCACCCAAAAAACTTCTTACCTCTGTAATGGATTTGGGTGTAGGCCACTTCACAATAGCCTCAATCTTAGCAGCATCAATTCTCAAAGCACCTCCTCCTACTATCTGTCCCAAATAAACCAAAGAATTCTTTCCAAATTCACACTTTGACATTTTAAGAAATAACTGATTCTTCTTCAAAACATCAAGTACTTTCCTAACATGCATGACATGATATTCTCTAGACTTGCTGAAAATTAAGATGTCATCTAAGTAGACAATAACGAAATCATCAAGAAAAGGTCGCAAGACATCATCCATTACCCGCATGAAAGTTGTTGGTGCATTGCACAAACCAAACGACATCACAAGCCATTCAAAGAGTCCTTGTTTGGTTTTAAACGTTGTCTTCCAAATGTCACTTTCTTCAATTCTTACTTGATGATATCCACTGCGCAAGTCTAACTTAGTGAAATATCTAGCATCTTTCAGCTGGTCTAGCAAATCATCTATCCTTGGGAGTGGGTAACGATTCTAAACCGTTATCTTGTTCAAGGCCCTGAAATCAACACACATACGCCAAGTGCCATATTTCTTTGGAATTAGTACAATTGGTGACCCACATGGCGAAGTACTTGGCCTTATGAAACCCTTGTCCAACAAGTCCTTGATTTCCTTCTTTATTTCAGCATTCTCCATAATAGACATGCGGTACATGCCTATGTTTGGAAGAGGACAATCTGGATGCAAATGGATTTCATGTTGAATCTCCCTCTTAGGAGGCAAATCTATTGGCTCCTGAAATATCTCATGATATACATCAAGTACATCATACAGATCTGATTTAAGTTTTGGATCACAATTGTCAAATGACTCATGATTCACATCAACCTTCGGCTTAATCATAAGAAGAGAAAAATTCTTACTTGAATTGACCAGCCTTTTTACCTATCCTGCATTCACCATCGCTATATTTTTCTTCTTGCGATGAGCTCTAACAATGAACTCCTTGCCATCTTTGAAAAGATGATATTTGTTTTCATGGCGATGAAAGATAGCTTTCCTGTCAAACAAGTAAGGACTTCCCAAAACAATTCCTGCGATATCAAAAGGTACCACATCAAGTTCAATTGTGTCAATAAAATGTGCAGTAATTGAAAAGCGCAATGTGCACTTTCTTGAAACTTGTAAATTTGCATCCTTGCAAATCTATCCAAGTGGATATGGCTTCGGATGTGGAACAGTCTCAAGTTTAAGCTGCTTGACCAAATCTTCTGATATAAGGTTTGCTTGTGACCCACTATCAAAAAGTGTGTCAATCTTAGTATGTTTTGAAATCACCCTCACATGAAACAGTTCAATTCTTTCTTCCTCATTAGGAGCTTGTACATGAAAATTTGAGGTACTAGTGCTGGCTTGAATTTCCATTTCTTTTCCCTTCAATTTTTTCAATCCCATGGCTGTAATTTTGGTTTCATCACCTGAATCATCCCCTAAATCTTGTGGTGTAGATGTAGTAGCAGTAGTTTTTTGTTTCCCTTTGGATTTGTTAAATTGAGGTCTTTTTTCAAGATGTAATTTCCAACAGTTTTTCTCCTCATGGCCTGGTTTGGAATAGTGTTTACAGATCACTTTCTCACTCTCCTGTTTGATAGATGCATTCTTTTTTCCCTTTCCCTTAGAGGTTTTCTCTTTGTTTTTCCCCTTGGCGGGCTTGTTTCTACCCTCTTCAAATGTGTTTTTCCCCTTGCCTCTAAATGGGTAGCTTGGACACAAACCTCATCCAAACTAGTAGGGTTAAACATCAAGATGGTGTGTCTAAGGTAGCCATGCAAGCCACCAATATATTTCAGCAAGGTTTCCTGTGTCTGTAAATCTACCCCTAACAAGAGAGCTCTTCTCCTAAATTCTTGGGTGTAGTCTTGGACATTCTGACCCTTAAGTTGTCTGAAATTTTTCCAGTTCATAATGGCTTTTTGCATGTGAGCAAGAGGATAAAATTGTTTTTTAATGGCTAACAGAAAGTCAGTCCATGTTAAGGTAACCTTACCAAATTTCTTGATCTCCTCTTTGGTCTTGGCCTCCCACCAGACCAATGTTGCTCCATCCATTCTCAAAGAAGCCAACTGAATCTTTGTGGCATCATCATGCATATTCTGGATCCTCAAGTAAACTTCCAACTGCCTAATCCAGTTGTCAAGCTTTTCTGCATTCACTTCACCATTAAAAATAGGTAATTCAAATTTTACATCAAGCTTCAAAAAAGGACTTTTTCCAGAGGATCTATGCTTATGCACAGAAGAAGAAGACGACGACGAAGAGGAAGGAGGTGACAATGGGGGTGGTGGATCACCATTACCTCCATGTCCTTTCTTGGAATGATCATCATCCTTCTTACCTCTTGAAGAGCCCTCTCCTTCGGGTGGATGTTTGGACCCTTCTCCAGCCAATTTCTCATTTCTTTCTTGGTACAATATCCTCACCATTTCAATAAGGTCAAAGAAAGCCTTTCTGAAGACTCTTTCTTCTTCTTTTGGATCCATGTCTGCAGGAATTTCTCCTTCCTGTTCAGACATTCTTGAAGCTTCTGCTGAGACTCTTGAGGGTGAAATTGAAGGTGGAGGTGATGGCACTCTGGCCTTCCTTGACTGAGGATTCTCTCGTTCTCTAGTCAACTGTCCTTCCCCTCTTTTAAGTTTCAACCTGGTAAGCATCAATACTTGCAAGACAATTAGAAGATCTTTGCACAAAAACAATCAAAAGACAACTACACCAGAGATTGACTGAAAGAGCATTTATCTACTTTGCAATTGTATAACAAGAGCATGTCGAAGGATTCCTGGCTCGTTTCAGACTCTGTCTATAGCTTATTTGACTGCTTTTGATACAAAGAAACAACAACATAGCTCTGATACCAACTTGATCTGAATTTGAAACTACTTGTAAATGGTTTGCAAGGTATTCAATTCAGTAACATACATGTTTAAAAGATGTCCATGTCTTGCAGTAAAAAACAAATGAAATTTTCAGTTGTTCATGACCCATTTAAGTATAGCAGAATTATTTCCTTTTACTATTTAACACACTAAAACGAATTTGTTCTGCAAAATAACTCAACCACAGATGCAAAAGAAGTTGATAAAGCAATTCACCCCTCCTGGGCTACATCTGCTGGGTCCAAGGCTCCCAAATGGGCCTGTCCTCGTTTTAATTAAAAGCTCAAAATGAATATAAAGCTGAATAAAAGCCTCTACATGTGGAATAGACTGTAAAAATGGATTCAGAACACTCGAATCCTGCAGGATTGACTACTGGTTCACCTCCAATGGGTACCTGCAACCCAATACAGCTCTCACAATGTTGGGCCTTGGTGGCTCCTAGAACTTCCACGGAGCAAAAACCCCTGCAAACGATCTCTGATTGCTCTCTAACCTGTGCCAATGGCTTCAAAATCATCTGAATAGACAAAATAAAA
Source organism: Pinus taeda (assembly GCA_000404065.3). Taxonomy (NCBI): domain Eukaryota; kingdom Viridiplantae; phylum Streptophyta; class Pinopsida; order Pinales; family Pinaceae; genus Pinus; species Pinus taeda. The sequence continues at coordinate 73,558 of APFE031721045.1, read as the reverse complement.
ATAAAAAAATCGTCCAAAAAGGACTTTCCTAGCCAAAGTTATGGCTCATTGAAGTTTTCCCCCAATTAGGCCTAGAATCACTCCAGCTAACTGTAGTTAGAGTCCAGATAGGCCCGCCAATTTTGGCGATCTGCCAATTCCGTCGCTAACTGACCACGCATTAAACGGTTAGTTGCAACTGCATGTGAACGGATTTAACATCTGGCAGTTTTCCTTGGTTTTCATGCGATTGGTTGTTTAACTGGTTGTTTAACGCATTGTTTAACCCGCATATGTGAACACATTCAATGAATAAACGGTCACTGTTGCCATTACCCGCGCGGTTTAAGGAGGTTAGCACCCGGTTTTCTGGGCGGTGGTCACATATATGAGGGGGCTGGCCCCCTTCGGACCCCACCCAAGCATAATACAAAGCTCTTATATCATATGATCCGCTATACAAATACGAACCACCTGTTTGGCCAAACGGTAAGGCATCCCATTAGTGTCCCGGAGGTCACTGGATTGAACCTGTCTGCCACTCAAAAGTTTTGATATATGCCATCCGAACTTGCTAATGTCACCCTGGGCCACGTGGCGGCCTCCGGGCCTGCCACGTGGCATCCTTCCATTCGTTGCCCAAAAATAATATTCCTTGGAATATTCCAAGGAATATTCTGTGGAATATTCTTTTTTTATTTTTATTTTTTGAAAAAATTCAAAAATTAAGAGTCATTGGGCAATTTTGTTTTTGGCATAACTTCTGCATACGGAGACCGTTTTTCGAACCGTTTGCGGCGCCAGAATCAGGAGGACGAGCTCTATCCAGTCATTCAAGTTTGAACCAGTTCTAAGCACTTTCATTTTTGAGCATTTTACAACACTTGGGACATGAGCCCCTGATCAGTTTGACCGAGCTGATTTGGAGGAGTAATAATGTTGATTTAACCAACATTAACCTTCTATTTAGGGCATCCTGTTGACTGCAGTCTGACTGGACAAATTTGACTGTGTTTGGGCAAGTGAATTTTGTATATTGTACTCTCTCTCTCTCTGCTAAACTTTTGAAGAATAATAAGAAGACATGATAAAAGGGTTTCCCCACATTGGGGTTTTTCCCTAGCCTCCGCCAAATATTGTGTCCTCTTGTCTTGACTTCTCTTCTGCTCTTTATTTATGTTTTATATGCATATACTATCATGTTAATGTGATTGCTAATCTAGAAATTGATATTGGGCAAGTAAGAAAAATTGAAGTAAACTGCTCTTAAATATAGAACATACCATTGTTATCTAAAATTAACAACTTCGTTCTCCCAATAGGCTAGGCACTGGTCTAGTCCTCGGTGATCACTGAAACAAATCTTTTTCCCACCTCCTTTTCTCTTTTCCAAGCCCTAACCCTAGTAGGCTTCCTAGGGCATCATGCAAAATTTATTGTATACATCCAAACTTGGTGAATTTTGGCCTAGAGCTATGCTGGTGTGTCCTTGAGAGGTCCTCCAATTTTGAAGTTATTCCAACGGTGGAATCTCAAGTTTTGCCAAGCCCTAGCTCGCAAACCATTCTCCCTAGGTTTCCTTTGGTTAGTGGTTTTATCAAAGATCATTGCATTAAAGTCTCAATTCAAATAAAATCTCTTGATCCTTTTCCTCCTCCCTCACTTGGTCGACACCTTTCTCTAAAGTTTCATCGCGAAACCCTTGACTTTGTTTGGGACCACTAGGACTTCTTTGTGGTCCCACAACCGTGTCATTCCAATTTCACAAGGATTGCTTGGAAACCCTATTCTTCTAGGATTCCTTGGTCTAGGGCACTTCACATCAAGAAATACCCCTCAACCCTAGGTCTAGGTCTCCTCCTTGCCCTTCTTGGAGAGTCATTTATCTTGCTTCTAAAGCAAGTTATGCCTATCATTAGAGTCTCTCTTTTGAATAGGCTCTTGGAATCACTACCTTCACACCATTGATAAATTTCTCCTAGTGATTTACCTAATATCGAGACTCCTCCCAACAGTGGAAGTTTGTAAAGAGCAAGGAGCTTTAGTTGAGATGACAGTGGTCTATTGATCCATTGTTGCCACTTGACCTAGTAGTTGCTCTATAGGAACCCCTCCTAAGACCCTTGCTAGTTTAAATGGTAACACCTTAAAAACTTCAACTAGAACTCTATATCATCATTTCCAACAGCATGGTGATAATTTCCCTTCGGCTCGTAGTAATTTTCGACAATAATATTAGTGGTAATACTATGATAATTTTGATATTATCATGATACGTGCAACTATGTTTTATACCTACTTCCTAGATGTAAAAATGTCACTATAATAGAAGAATTCTAAACAGTGAATATTAGTAGCCAAAATTCATTAAACATCTAGTATGCAACCTATAGATTTTGGTCTACATTGAAAATCCTAACCAAAAATGATGTTATCTTTTAGTTTGGGAGACTAGATATATGACCTAAAATAGTTTCTTGTCGTGTGTAACAAATAACAAAGTCTGCATAAAACACAGGAAAAAGATTGGGTTTCACTGTTATAGCAACCCTACAAGTGTCTAAACACCCCTAGAGTGTTATTCTAGGGTGTGGAAAGATTATATGGAGGCTTGGGCCTCCCCTCTACCCAAATTTGATTGAAAACTCAATTTACAACAATACGGAAATTATGTTTCAGATTTACGGGTGAAAGAATTATGTGTTTCAGCATCCATAAATTTCCAGATTAAAATTATGCTTATGGCTAGAAATTCATGAAAGTCACTCTAAATAATGAAAATAATGTTTTTTAAACAATTTAGAGCAAATGACAAAGTTCTAGAGTGAAAGCACTTATTTGGATGGTTGTAGAACTTGTTGTAAATAGTAGATCCAACTTGGTACAACATTATGAATCCATGGAACTACAATGCCAATGGCTACATACAAGTGTAAAATAGTGTGTAATGAAATTGTATACCTTATCTTGGTAATATATATGAGTTAAATAAATTACCCCCAAGATTTTAGCTTGCTAAAAGATAAAATCAAGAAAAAATAGCAAGTTGATATCCTACTCTAATTGCAGAAAATAAAAATAAAAATTGTATTTTGAAAATAAGTGGTTGTTGTGATATATCTGTGTTATTTTGGATCTCACCTTTTGCTAGAGCATGAAGTCAATACTTTTCTAAGCCATATATATTTCTGTGTATGAAAAACACTCCAGCATTTATGTGAGACATGATTTTAAACAGTCTTTTATTTTGTTTATTATATATTCATGCTCAAGAATTAATGGTTGCATAACAGATTTTCTTGAACATAGTACACTCAGTTTCTTTAGCAAAGGTTCTTACGGTAACAGAAGGGGCCAAGCTAGAAAAACAAATGTATCATGGAGGGAAGACAAGTCACTTATACCTTGGAGTTCCGCCTCCTCCAAATGCTTCACAAAATGAACCTATTCCACATCCTAGCATCATGGAAATCTTAGAACCCCATGTATCTCAACAACAACCATTACAGCATTATGGTTGGGAGACCAACCCTATTAGGCCCACATCCAACTTTGTGCATTGGCCTACTATTTCTCATCACTCAATTCACCTCATGATAATCGCTCCTCAAGTACCTTTTGCATTATCTTAGGCCACTTCTTTTCAACCTCAGCAACCCCATGATTCCCCTGCTCATATTTCCTTCGGAAAATTTCAAATGACATCTATGCTTGTACATTCTCCCTTTAAATCCACTTCATCACATACACATATTAACATTCTAATAGCAGAAGGAGAGGGGAGGATAGAAATCTCCTCCCAAGACACGCATCTGGAGGTACAAGGAGAAAAGGAGAAATAGACAAAATGATCATTCTACCTAGCTAACCCTAGCAGACCTCCTCAGCTGACATGAGTTATCTCTATGGCATGATGTGTTTTTACTTCATTTTACTTGGACATATTTCAAACTACAACATTATCATGTTTTCAAGACAACATATTATTTTTTACTATGTTACATACTTGATGACATTATTGTTGATGGAAGACACAAGGGTCATTCATACGTTTGGTTATATATGATAATGGATATTGGGATGTTTTATATGCACAATATCTATGGTGATGGAATTCTTGATGATGACATATTTACATATATTTTGTCTCATGGGAGTTACATGTGAATATTTTATCGACATAATCAAGGACCCCACCCACTAATATAAACTTAATTAATTAAAAACTACTCCTAAATTAAAAACAAAAAGAGTTAACATAATAAGAATATTAGTTATAGAATAGTTTTTTCCCTCCGATTGTTGAGAAATCTAGGGCATAGCAATTATGTAATTTCTCTTCTATTAGTAACTACTTGTGAGTGATTTTTACTTCTTTAGATTAGGATCTTCTTTTACTTATGTTATTAGTGTTCTTCTTCATCAAACAGCGACCAATGCATAAACCATAAAGAGACAAGAGACACAAAATATAAGCTATCATCCAGGGCCAAACCTTGTCACTCTTTGAGATGAAAACCCGAACAAATTCTTTTTCTTATAGAGATTTCAATTGACGAATATCAAGACCAACACCCTTGACATACTTTCCACTCCAAGACCAAGACACAAGCTCCCTTGATGAGATCCTTAGTCAACCTTCTACGTCTTTCCTTTTCTCGGCTCCTCTTCCACTTCGACCTCCTTCTGCCTCAAACCTTTGGCCTCCCTTCTAGACTTCACCTTCTTCTTATCTTAACCTTCCCTCTAGACTTTACCTTCTTCCAAATATTGTATTGGCCTCCCTTTTAGACTCGACCTTCTTCCAACTCATTTACCTAAGTGGACTGGTTCTTACTACAGCAATAGTCCTCCTCTTTCTTCACGTGTGTCTCAAAACAGGTCCTAAAACAAATCCAAATATTACCACAGATCTCACTCTCCCTTTGCTTCGCTTCATTTGTTATTAGGATTGTTTTCTAGACCCCTTCACTGATCTTTGCACTTCTTGTTTACTTCAAAACTACACTGAATTATCTCTGAAATTTTGTGCTTTAAACTTCGTTTAAGTTGCTTATTTATAGTGGTTTGCCTCTGTAATTCGCTGACATGAAAGCTTGAGTCGACTATGTCTCTTTGGAGGAGTTAATTAATTCAATATTGAATTCGTCTTGCAGGAGTGGTCTTGTGCTTGTCTTAGAGGGATTTTATATTTATTTAATGACTCATACAAATGTGTAGCATGCCCAAGAGGGTCCTTCATACATGATATTTACTCAATTTGACTTAATGACCAATCCTAAGGACTCACAATGGGATTCATACTAAAAATAAAATTCCTTGCTCATGAAATCCATGAGACAAACATTACAATAATAATTTTATTTTTCTTCTTTTCATCAATTACATAAAATCACAATTACACGTCATTATGAAGACCGAACCTAGTTACATTCCAACATTCCCTCTTAACTAGGGAGGTATTCATAATGGTACTTGGTCACTGTCAATATGAAGAATTTTTCATAAGAAGAGTCGGATTGGTAACCCATCTATATAGCATCATATCAACCAGCATTTTCACATAGCAAGGCCTTGACTAAGAACTCTATCACTCCACAAGATCTAAGCACAATGTTGGCGAGACCAATGATGTATAGACACACTCATCATTGTCTCTCTCAGAACATACCCCACACGGGTTCTCGTGGTGTGTTCCACCAAGACTATTTTTAACTTGGATTCCCAATCCTCAACGAATATCAGTCCTAAACAACTACTCTTATCTTGGATGTCCTAATACATCCTCAAAGAGCATCAGATGTCAGATGCTTACCCAATCCTCCATTTTGTTTTCCCAAGTGAAGACAAGAATGATGTGTCTATCTCTCCATCTTAATTAGGGAGGACATGTTTATTCCAATAAAGGAATGTATTCATTCCTACAAAAGGAATCTACCTAAGCTCCCTCTTGGCTTAGGAATTTCCAAGTTTCTTCCAAGTAATAAACTTGTTTCTAGGCTCCCTCTTAATTAGGGACCTCCAGCAGCTCCTTAGGTGGAGATCATGAGACAACCAGTTGCTTGAAGAACTCCTTCGCATGATGTCATGAACTTCTTTTCATTATTTAGGAGTCTTCATGTTTGGGAATTCTACATAGGGCACCGACCATCCATCACTTTCATCCATTAGTCAGCCATGTCATCATCGGAAAGTGATCCATCAATCCATATATGGCCTTCCTTTATGCCATGTAGATTTCATCATGCCATGTCTACTTAAGTATCTTTCATCCTACTACATGGGCATCGGTGGTGGAAGACATCCATGGATCTTCCCCTGGAAGCCCTGCATAAACCCATCCAGATATTCAAAAATAAAGGAATGAACATTAAAATCAACATTACCTTTGTGATGGTCTTTAATCATGACATCTTCTAATTTGCATCGACATCCTGCATACATATCAACACATCTCCCATAGATATATATATTTTCAAGGGTCTCTTTCTTTTTCAAACTCCATCAGAGTCTTCGTATCTTCCATGGAGATATCCTAGTCAAGTTTTCTTGGTCTTTCGGATGTTTATTGCCTTTACAATGGTTGCATATTCCATGATCTCTTCCTTCCTTTCTTCACACATTGCATTCCCAGGAGCTTCGAATGAGAGTTCCTCAATTGTAGTCAACCACCTCATACTTCATATGAGGACATATTATGTCGATTTCATCTAGTGAATGTGTGATCCATGCATTCATGCATCCCTTTGAGGGAGATCATTTCTTTTGATCATGCTCTTAAGATAGAGCATTGGTTCATGATACCTGCAACCATAAGACATGACTTCCATAATATCAAATGTAAGCATACATACCTCATTTTTCCTTTGGGTCATCCAAACTTCTTGTAGTAGCTTCCTTGATTGAAAGAGCTTCAATCCCATGAACTCCACAAGTTTGGAGTTCTTGATAAAACACTTGCTTCTCCTCATGATTGGAGAACCTTTCAATGAATATTCCATCAGAGAATCTTGAGGATCTAAAGTATCCCCATCAGCAGATGTTTCAATTTGACAGATGTATGATGAACCTTGTACTAGATGACCTTGCCACTAATGTTTCCATTGAGATTCCCAAGTGCTATATCCTTGACTTCCATAGATTCTAACCATCTTTCATGCTTCTCTATGATGATGTCTTGAGTTCTTTCAATGCTTCTATGATGCCTTGATGCATCCCATTAGTGAATCATGATAGCTATATCTTACAACAAAAGACTTAAGAACTTGAGAAGAACTTAGGTGAGCAAGACTACCTCAGTAATAGAGATCTATAGCTTCCTCTTTCTTGGACTTCTTCTCTTCTGCTTCCTTTACTTCTTTGGTGATATGAGTTTCTTTTATTGGCCTTTAGTCTAGATTCTTCAATCTTGCATAGTGACCATAGATCCTTGAATGGAGTAGCTTCTTTCTTCCCATAAATACTTGAAGTAAAGTTACCCCACTCCTCTAGTAGTGCATTTAATACAATTGTAGTCATTTCACTATCAGACATGACTTCTCTCGAATCTTATAGTCCATCCTGAATCTAAGATATCCTCATAAAGTATGAGGCTATTCCATCTTCCCTTGACATCTTCAGCTTGTAGAGTTCTTGCCTTAATTAGATGACTTCTCCAGCAATGCTTACGAAATACAACTCTACCAGTTTGTCATAGATTTCTTTTGAAGTTTCAAGTTTAGATACATATGGGATGAGGGGATCCTTGATGGATTCTTTGAGAATCCTTTGAGCCCTAACTTCCCCTTTCATATACTTGGCAAGAGCTTGAGCATCTTCTTTTCTTGGTTTAGTGATAGAACCTTTTACATGTTCCATGGCCTCATTTCCAATGATATTTAGATTTGTCCTTTTATTCCTTGCAATATAGTTTGAAGCCACAACCAATTTGTAGCTTTCCTTACGAAAAGACATTTTGACAGATTCAGATGCGGACATAAATATACTAACTTGATAGGATGCTCCTTCTTCTTGTTGCTTCCTTGATGTTGAAGATGATATAGAGGATAGAAAACTTCTCCTTGATGAAGGTAGTTTTCTCCAAGAATGATCCTTGATCCAACAGAAAGTGAGATGACACCTCCTTTTGATCTAGATTCCTATGGATGAATAGTCTTCAAAACAATTTAACTTGAGTAGATATAGGGTTTTTTGGCCTTCTCTCTCTTGATGATGATCCCAATACTTCTTCATAGGCTTCTTTGATCGAAGGTTACGATGCTTCCTTTGACTTCTTCACTTTGATGCCTTCCTTGAGATTTGATCCTTGAGTGTCCCTTGATAAGAACCTTTTACATGTTCCATATCCTCATTTTCAATGATATTTAGATTTGTCCTTTTATTCCTTGCAATATAGTTTGAAGCGACAACCAATTTGTTGCTTTCCTTACAAAAAGACATTTTGACAGATTCAGATGTGGACATAAATATACTAACTTGATAGGATGCTCCTTCTTCTTGTTGCTTCCTCGATGTTGAAGATGATATAGAGGATAGAAAACTTCTCCTTGATGAATGTAGTTTTCTCCAAGAATGATCCTTGATCCCACAGAAAGTGAGATGACACGTCCTTTTGATCTAGATTCCTATGGATGAATAGTCTTCAAAACACTTTAACTTGAGTAGATGTAGTGTTTTTTTGCCTTCTCCCTCTTGAAGATGATCCCAATACTTCTTCGTAGGCTTCTTTGATCTAAGGTTACGATGCTTCCTTTGACTTCTTTACTTTGATTCCTTCCTTGAGATTTGATCCTTGAGTGTCCCTTGATAAGATGCATTTCCTTGCCTTAGTCACCTTAGCTCTAATACCATGTTGAGAAATCTAGGGCATAGTAATTATGTGATTTCTCTTCTATTAGTAACTGCTTGTGAGTGATTTTTACTTCTTTAGATTAGGACCTCCTTTTACTTAAGTTATTAGTGTTCTCCTTCATCAAACAACTACTAATGCATAAACCATAAAGAGACAAGAGACCCAAAATATAGGCTATTAGTCAGGGCCAAAACCTCTCACTCTTTGCAAGAAAACCCGAATAAATTCTTCTTCTTATAGAGATTCCAATTGACGAGTACCAAGACCAAGAGCCTTGACCTACTTACCACTCCAAGACCAAGACACAAGCTCCCTTGATGAGATCTTTGTCAACCTTCTACTTCTTTCCTTTTCTCGGTTCCTCTTCTACTTCAAGCTCCTTCTGCTTCAAATCTTCAGCCTCCCTTCTAGACTTCACCTTCTTCTTATCTCGACCTTCCTTGTGGACTTTACCTTCTTCCAAATCTTGTCTCGTCCTCGCTTCTAGACTCGACCTTATTCCAACTCATCTGCCTAAGTGGACTGGTTCTTACTACAGCAACAGTCATCCTCTTTCTTCACACGTGTGTCTCAAAATAGGGCCTAAAACAAATCCAAATATTACAACAAATCTCGCTCTCCCTTTGCTTCACTTCGTTGGTTATTAGGATTGTTTTCTAGACCCCTTCGCTGTCTTCACACTTCTTGTTTACTTTAGAACTAGACCGAATCATCTCTGAAATTTTGTGATTTGAACTTAGGTCAAGCTACCTATTTATAGTGGTTTGCCTTTATAATTAGCCGACATGAAAGAGCTTGAGCCAACATGTCTCTTTGGAGGATTTAATTAATTCAATATTGAAGCCGACTTGTAGGAGTGGTCTTGTGCTTGTCTTGGAGGGATTTTATACTTATTTAATGACTCATACAAATGTGTAACATGCCCAAGAGGGTCCTTCATACATGACATCATCTCAATTTGACTTAATGACCAATCCTAAGGACTCACAATGGGAGTCATACTAAAAATAAAATTCCTTGCTCATGAAACCCATGAGACAAGCATTACAATAATAATTTTGTTTTTCTTCTTTTCATCAATTACATAAAATCACAATTACACGTCATTACGAAGACCGAACCGAGTTACTTTTCAACACCAACTACCAAAAAAGAATATAAAACCAAGCAAAAGGCATAGAAGGGAAGATAGAAAATACTAGTGAGGAGAGGTATGCATAAGTTTTAAAGATGTCATTTTTCCTTTGATAATTTATTCTAGAGTACAAAAACTTATCTATTTTGGTGATAGTAGAAATCCTTCAAGGAGTGACAAGGAAAAAGTGAGCTCATCAATTTTTCGTCTTTTTACAAAGATTGCTATTTATTTCTTGCATTATTTTGTGTTGTTAAAAAGTTTGAAATTTGTTATATCAGTGGTAACTAGTGCACTTTTTGCAAAACATATTGCCGATCCAATCTTATCGAAAGAGTCCAAGTTGCCCAACAATTTTTCTTACTTAATTTTTGATATTTCGAGTATCTATGTATGAGCATTTTTACATCTTAGACATTTTAAAATTGATTTATAGTCTAAATTCTCACAGAAATCAACCAAACCAATATGTTGTACTCATATTTGTATTAATAAAATCAGCAATTGACAGCCAATATCTTTCTGGCATATTTCTCCAAAACAAATTACCTTGTGTTGTTAACTTTTATGAGCAAATTTTTATGACGTTAGTGGTTGAAACTTTCAGTTAATTTATGTTAGATTTCAAGACATACCTATGTGATCTTATGGCTAAAAAGGTATCATCATAAAAAAATCTGTTTGTAATTTCATTTATTAGTTTGTTGTCTGTTGGCCCAAATTTCAATTTATTTACTTTACATGATGTGCATAATTGTTTATATTATCTCATTTTCGTTTGTTTCTTTGTTGTTAATAATTTTATTTATTTCATTGTACAAATCTGTTGCATATCATTTTATTGTATTTTAATTCAAGACATTAAACCCCATGCATAGACCCATTATCTCACCCGCCTAGTGAGATTCGAGGAAGTTGGCAGCGAATCATAAGGAACTCCGCTCATCAACACCTATCCCCTAGAAAAAGGAAACAATGAGGACTCAATCTTGATATAACATGTGTTATTGTAGGAAGATTATTCCTTTTATGTTGGAAAATTATTAAGCCCAAATTGACATAAACATAACAAAAAAAACACACACACACACAAATGAAATTCATTAAGTGTACATCCTCGCTTCCCTTGTCTCATAACCTTCCACTTTTGACAAAGGGGTCAAAGTAACAAAGGTATGCAATAGCAACAAGAAACTAAGGCAACGTAAACTTGGAGCGCCTCAATAAAGGATGACATCAATTCACAACACATGTTTATAGTAAAACAATCTTGGAGCACACATTGTTGGCATGATGGTGTGCATATTATAATATAGCCGAAGGAAGGAGAATCAAGAGAGAAACCTTAACACACTTTCATTAAAAGAATTGTGATACAAGGGGCATATGAATACAACTAGATAGTCTTTGGTCTCTTTACCAATTTTGTTAACTTTGGTTGTATTCCTCCATGCCGAGCATTCATGGCATATTTGGTTGAGTCATGCCACAATCCTTGAACTCTTAAACTTTATGACGCCTCACATTATTGATTCTTCTACATAGCATATCAACATCGTGTAGAATCCATCACCTAAGATTCATTAGTCTACCTCAAACTTAGACACACCTTGGTCACACAAATAAACTCCTAAGTGACCATTGCATTGCAACATTAAAGTGAATAATAATGACCATGTCAAAGGGTCATTATTCCTAACATACATAATCATTATAGCCTTTTATTACATCTCAAGTTGGGAAACGTAAGTATAATCAACAATTCTAATCTTTTCATTTTCATGGCACTATATAAAGCCTTGCTTCCTCAAGGATGTTGAGTATAGGTAATTTGTAAAGTTTTGGATCAACTGAGAGTTTCTTATTCACCAACAATATACAGAGATATCCCTTGGGAACAGTCAACACTAATATCCAAAACTAACAATTGGTTTTCTTTGCATCAAAGTCCAATAGCAGACAAAGCGAATACCAACATATGGACCCAAGGGTCTACTGAATCTTTGGGGCTAGAAGGTAACCAAATAAATGACTGGATAATTATAATTACATCAGCAATCTCAGGAAGGTCGTATTAGATTGAAAGACGACCTGATGCTTTGGCTTGGGCCTAGAATAAAATGAGGGAAGTGTTGAAAGTTGTAACTAGGTTCGGTCTTCATAATTGTCATCGTCATTATGTGTTTCAATATTTAACGTAAAAGCAAAAAGAAAGAAAAATAATTTTTATTTTTCAAGCATGAGTTTCATGCTCAAGTCAAACTATTATTTTAGATAAGCATGTTCTTCATGCTTTTAGGATTTATTGAGTCAAAGAGTCAAAGTCCTATTTGGACCTATTGTAAAGAAAAAGCAAAAAGAAATCTTCAAATTGAAATTTGGGTCAAAACTACCTTTATATGCCAAGTCGCCTTACCTGTCAAGTCAGCCTTGCCCCAAAGGACATGTCTATTCGAACGCCTCTGGACAAGTATAAATAGAAGGAAGTTGTAGCTCATTTTAGACACACAACTCGTACAATCTAATCTGAAATACCGCAAAAGAAGAGGAGGGCCAAAGTCTAAAGTTGAAGAAGGAATTTTCTTAAAGTTAATTCTGTGAAAGTTTTGCCTCATCACATCTCTTGTTAAAGATTTGTTGTTGGTCTCTTGCTAATGGATTCGTTGTGAAGGAAGGTTTGACTTGGCATCTAGAAGGTTGGAGTTTTTGTGGTCATGGGTCTTGGATATCTCACTTTGATCTGATTTTATCAGAAGAGAAACTTTAATGGGTTTCCCCCTTGTGGGGTTTTTTCCCTAGCTTGGAGCCTATATCTTGTGTTCATTTTTTTTTGTGATCTTCATGTTTATATTTTGATAAGTGTTTGATGAAGAATCATAATAAAAATTAATAAGAAGCCAACAAAACTCACAAGCAATTATTAAAGAATGAGAAATTTTCCTTAATTGAGCCTCTCGATTTCTCAACATGGTATCAGAGCTAAGGTTTGAAGTAAGAGGCTTGAAGATCACTATCTATTGGCTTATGGATCGAAGTTTGATGCTACAACGGCTCACACATCTTCCCATGGTTCACTTTTTCTTGGTATGGCTCGATGATGTCAAGAATATAATCTCAATACATATATTCATTGTAGCATGGTTTCGCTCTATCTTTGGGACGAGGTTCGCAATTGTTGTCATGGCCTGCACTTGCTATAATTCTCTATGGTTTGTATATGGCTCATTGATATGAAGTTCGCATGCGTTCTTGTAATCACATCTTTGTGGTAAACCGAATTAAAAGAACCCCCTATGGTTGACAATTGAATTGTCAAGGAAGAAGAGGCTTACAAAAGACCTATTGTATGGTTTGCATATAATCACAATATACAATACAGTAACTCATATCAGTGGCTCACTCTTTTATTTATGGCTCAATCTCTTCTACAGTCAACATCATTTGGTGATAGGTTCAGATCTTGTAGCTAGTGGCTTGCTTGTTCTATTATGATCTGCATTCTACATAAATGGCTTGGCTCGTTTTCCTTAGATCATAAAGCTCTTTGTGGCTCTTTAAAACATTGGATCATTACTTGATTCTATGGTTCACTATCACTCTATGGCTCGCTCAATCTGTGAATCGCATCTCTGTTACACAAATATATCATGTGGCTCATAAGTTATATATAAACTTTGTGGAACGCTATTCTGGGCGAATGTTGATGACTCGCATGTAAAAGGTTTACAATAGTTCGCAATGGTAGTGACATTGCATATGTCCATGGTTAGAGAAATCACATCTCTGTGGCATGTAACATTATAGTTCGCAATGGTCCACATAGTGTCATCGCACACGTTAGTTATGGATCATATAAAATTACACATGCGTTATACTATGGTCTGAAAGTGATATCACATACACAGTGGATGGCATACATTATACACAAAGCTCGCAATTTAAGATTGCACTATATCTTTATGATTCGTTGACAATTTTGTGGCTCCTATTCTTGGTGATTCAATCACACGTGGTAACTTGCACAATGCTTAGTGACTCGATATTTAAGCTTTGGACTCACTTTCACTCATAATGAGTGACTTTGTCTCGCTTGACAGTGATATCACTACATGTAGTATCGATGGTTTCGTTATCTATAACAATGACTTGCATTCAATTTTTGTGGCTTGCATCATAAAGCTCACATATAACAACAAACATATCTTGTGACTCGCACTCCATGTTTGGTTTATTATAGCTCTTGTGGCTCATATGTTTTTTGATTTGCATCCTCGGTTTTTCCAAGGGCATCGCTATACCACAGTGGCAACATATTTTTGATGCTAGGATCTCAGTTTATATGAAAGAACTGATCTCTATCCTTTTATATTCTCTCTAAAATACATATATATCCTATGAAGGACTGCAGTTGTGTCTTTGCATAGCACCATATCTGAGGAACGAAGTAATCTAAAGTAAAAGAAACAATTCGAGCCATCTCTTTTATGACACTAATACATAAGTTTGAAATAAGACCATTGCTACCACTAATAGTCGAGACATCTAGATGAAAGAAGTAAAATAATCGGTTTGTATCTCAGTTTGAAGACAAAAGGATGTTGAAGCTATATCAATAAATGGTGATTTAAAGCTTATCAATACTTGAGGCAGTCATGATATCCAGCGGACCTGAAGTCTGGAATTTGTATAAAGGGTACCCTATCATGACATGCAGCTTGTGAAAATGAAAGAGTAACTATATAGATCATCTAAAGAACAAAAACTATGTAAGTTGTGGAAGTAGTATATTTGAAGATCAATGAAGATCATCTCTACAAAATTAAGAAGTTTTCTCCTTTTTCTGAATAAAGTTAAGGAACAAGACCAGGTCTCTGCAAAAGGAGGACAGGGAAAATTCAAGAGAGGTGAGTATAATTTATGTCCTTTAGATCATGGTGATGATCATGAAAAGGTTTATATTAGAGACAAGGACATGAAAAAGTTTGATTATATGCTAGGTCTTGTAATGATATCATTAGCATTTTTTAGCATGATTGTAATACATGGATGACAAGTATTGATAATTGTGAAGGATCTACGGTTTACAGAGAATTCGCAATTCCTAACATAACCAATCTTGAAGACCTTAAAGTATATAGGGTTTTGCAACTAACTCTCCAAGTATGGTTGTAGAACTCTACAGCGTGCATGTGACAAGTCTTGACATGTAGGGTTTGTAAACCCTAACAAATATGAAATAAAAGGAGAAACCCTAGAGATAGAAACCCTAACTGATTGATTCTACTAAGGGACCTAGTTCTTAAGAATGACATGTATTATATCATGCTGACACGAAGACAAGGTTTGATGAAAAGGAGTCTTAAGAGTAAGAGGGAGTCAACCTTCCTCCAGAGATACGTATTTAACATCTTCTTTATCACTATTAATGTCATTGTCTTTAAATTTTGTCTCCTTGTTCTTTCATAAGTCTTCTAACCAAGGTTATAGATCAAGGCAAGTTCTACTAAAGCTTGACTAAGCATATGAAAGAATTGAAGAAACGTGGCATAGCATGAAGATTGAGGATGAAGGAGCAGTTTGATGTATGCATCAAAGAAGACATTTAGATGGCAAAAGGTTCACTAACCTCAGATGGAAAGAGAGAGTTGCAAAGATCTTGATGATTACGACATTGAAGCATGTTAATTGGTTCAGATCAATGATTGAAAGCTAAAGAGCATGTAGCATAACTTTGTTGCAGCATGAGGATAAACCATGCAAAGAAATATTGATCACAAAAGGAGCAAGTAGCAGAGTTTAACATTTGAGGCCATTGTGAGTTGCAGTTGCTTGATTCGATGGATTGAATAGACAACACTAATGATGACTTGGAAGAGCTTAAGGGCAGAACTGATATCTGGAAAGTTGATATGACGTTTTGAAATACAACGCAGAATTATGATATGTGCTAGCAGTTGTGAGGAAGCTCGGCTCTTTGAAGGTGATGGATGAAATTGCTTGATGACAAAATTGCATGTAAAAAGGTTGAAGTTTGTTATGGCACGATGTTGGTAGGAGCCCAAAAACCCTATCATGAAGATAGAATATGAAAGATCAAAGCTCTGGAATGATATGACGATGCAAGAAGGATCCATGTAACTACTACTTAAAGATCTTCACGACAAAACAAGCAAGATGATGAACGAGACAAAAACAAAGCTTATGGTTGAAGTCTCCCTAATTAAGAGGGAGCAAGGATTACCTCTCTGATTGATAGGGAGTGATAAGGGACACCATATTCTCCATGTGTCATGCATTAGACCAAGACTAACAGTCATAGGTCTTAATGAAGGCACTAGTAGGGAGAATGGAGGATTGGATAAGCATCTATGGACCAATACTTCTTGAGGATTTGGAATCCAAGATAGGAAGTAGTCCCATGGACCAGCACTCTTTGAGGATTGGATAGGGTATCCAAGATAAGAGTGATCAAAGAGGACATTCTTTGAGGACAGATCATCCAAGACAAGAATAGTCCTAAGAGGGCATACCTGGTGAACATTTGAATGGGGTATGTGCCTTGTGAGGTTATGACGATGGTGTTTATAGTCATTGACAACCCAACATTGTGCTCTAATCTAGTGAAGAGATAGAGCTTGTTAGTCAAGGCCTTGTTGATAATGTTGGTCATGACACTTAAGATGGCTTATCAATCTGACACTTCTTATGAGAATATCTCAATTTGAGAGTTTTTGTGTACCTTGTTATGTAATTATGAATACCTCCTTAGTTAAGAGGAAGTGTTGAAAGAAATGTTGCATGAGTCGTACTCCTATAAGACTCATCTGGCTATTGACTTGGTGGCCTATATAAAAATTGGGAACAACCCGTATAAGACTCAGAAAAATATAGAAAAAAATTGAAAAATTGGGGAATTCACTGAAAAACTGGGTTACAAAGTAACGTTTGAATCAATAAACAATGAACCTTGTGTTGATTTTTTGTAGCCCTAAATAATTATATTTTAGCCCTTGTAATGTATAAAGAATTTGTAAGACATGTTCTTCATGTCATTTTGATTATTTAGCCCTTTAAAGAATTTATATATGACATGTTCTTCATGTCAGATTTAAAAGAGAAATTTTCGAAATTGGAAATTTGAATTTTTGGCTCCAAGATAGTCAAGTCAACGCTTCCTCAAGTCAAGTCATCCCAATGAAAAGACACAACCATTCTGAACAGGCAGATCACTATATCGACCTCCTCCATAAGAGCACCATTTGATCATCACACAACTAGACAGTTTATGGAATCCAAGTGAAGGACAAGAAAAAGAAGGACAAAGATCTCTCTCTCTCTCTCTAGCTCACAATTCTCTATCCAAGAACTCGCATGTGTGACTTTTCTGGGCAACAGTTTCTGGGCAAGCCGAAATTATAGGAGGCCAAGTTTTCTGGGCATATTCTGGAGGTCAAAATTCAGCCTAGGGAAAATTTAATCAGAGCGAGTTGTTGGGCTAAGTGGGAGGCTTGACTTGAGGGCTAAAGACCAAGTTTCGACCATAAGCATAGTTGACTAGCCACATTAGATGTATCTCTTGTTGAACTAAACAATTTTTCTAAGAATAAGGTTGTTGGGTTTTTACCCCAAGTGGGGGTTTTCCAGGGGTAAATCTTGTGTTCTCTTTTTTTGCATTGTGATCTCTATTGTCTTTATGGTTTATGGTTGAATTTCTGAAGTGTAATTGCTTGATGATAAACTGGAATTGTTAAAAGAAGATATATATCATTTGAAGTAATTACTAGTAATTTAGAAATATTGTGCTTTTATATATTTGCACTCAAAATACTCTTGAAACCCTAGATCTTCAATCTGTTTGCTTGTTTATCACTATGGGTTCCCACATGAAGGCGGAAAACAAATTAGGAGGAGCTACAAACTTTAGGGCTTGGAAGACAAGGATTGATCTTCTCCTTGCAAAAGAAGGTCATTGATCCATAAAATATGAAGAGAAAGCAACATTTGAGAAGGATGATATCACAGCCATGAGCATCATTGTGGACTCTATTAAATATCACTTGATTCCCTATGTTTCAAGTCTTCAATCTTCAAAGAAAACATATGATGCCCTAACTGGTTTGTTCACTATCAACAATATTAGTCAAGCCATGACTTTGAAGAATGAACTTCGTGATGTTAGAATGACAAGAAATGATATTATAGCCTCATATTTCATGAGGATATTTCAAGTAAGAGATCGTCTACAAGCAATTGATGAAGTCATTTATGATAAGGAATTAGTAGCTACAGCACTCAATGGTTTACCAAAATCATAGGACACTTTTGCAACGAGAATATGTGCTAGAAAAGAAGCTCCAAAATTTAATGAACTATGGACCAATTGTACTTGTTATCCACCAATTTGTGGGTGATATCCCTAGGAGAAATGTTTTCCTCCAAGATGGTCCTTAGTAGGTAGCCAGCAACCCCATGCAGCCACCAACTAGCTCGTTGTGCCATTTCTCTGCCACCTGAGCCAACCATGTGGTCCCTCACCCATCTACCACGATCGTATGTTTGAAAGTGGGGCCTCCCGAACCTAAAGGTATGCCTTGTCATTTGGTAATTGAGTATTGTAGTTTTCTTATCATGGACACTTCTCGGCATGGATTAATGGGGGGATTCGACAGAAAGAATGGGCTAGGTATGTGCTCTTGTCCCCTAGACCTGTTTTGGATGTTAACCTTGGATTCTAGTCCCGTGGGATCTCTTTTACTGGCCCTTTTTGCTTTAGGGATAGTACTTCATGGGAAACCCTGATTTTGGTTGCTAGTCCCGCTCCCTCATCCATATATATTGCCCCCTTGCCACTCATTATGACCCCATTCATCATTTCTCCCACCTGGGTCCACATAGGTTTAGTTCTCCCCTTCCCCTTGCTCACGCCTTGGGTCAGGTCTGGAATGATGCCCCAGAGGTTGATGCAGCTAAAAAGAAAAGTAAAAGCATAATTGACCACATTCAACAAGAAATGTACCACAAAACTCAAAAGATGGCCAGGACAAACACATTTAGCACATGGGCAAAAGCTAATACATGAGCTCTACCCCATCTTCATGGCCATCACCTTGGTTCCCACAAGCCCTAGATGAGCCTCCTTTATCATTTAGGAACCAATGATTGTCCCAACTCCTGGTGCGAAATGAACCGCCCCACCTTAAAAGGGGTATCAACTGCTATATCTCACACATCATGCTCTTAACCCTTGAGCCCCGAGCAGTTAATTAAAGAAAAATCACAAAAAGGAAAAAGGCATATAAAGAAGAGTGGAAAATCATGGTTGGGGCACCTCATATACCAGGATTGCTCCTCCCTATATACATTATATACCCAAGTGTAGACTTCCATTTTACTAGCTACCCTTGTACCCCAGCTTGTGGCCCAGGGTTGCCCCTTTTCACTCCCTACTCCATTCATCCCTCAAACACATGTTGTTGAAAAATCTAGGGCACATGTAGTTGATGAGATACTTGTTTGACTTGATAACTATTTGTTCTTATTAGCACAATCTTCTCCTTGACATTATTAGAGTGTGAGTTACTTATTTCATCAAATAGCTACCAAAACAAAGAGACAAGAACACAAGAAGTTGGCATTCTGTCAAGGCCAAAACCTCTCCCTCTTGGAGAGGAAAACCCACACATAATTCTTCTTATAGAGATTCCAATTGACGAACACCAAGACCATGACACTTGACCTTCTATGCCACTCCAAGACCAAGACACCAATCTTCTTGTTTATCACTGTTGAGATCATCTTCATTGTACTGCTGAGATCTCCATTATTATTGTCATTACTGAGAACATCATTGTTGTATCTTCATAGAGACCTTCACCATATCAACGAGGTCATTGTATCGTTCTTCGTTATGACCTTATCTTCGGTAGGATATTATGTTGAGATCATGGTTGTGTATATTATGTTGAGAAAGAATTATTGTGGGATCACAATTATGTGACGACAATGATCAGTGTCTTATAGGGTGTATCATCTTCATCTTTAACATGCCTAGACAGTGATTAGTGTCTTATAGGGTGTATCATCTTCATCTTTAACATGCCTAGACAGTGATCAGCACTGAGGTATTCATCATCATCTCTATATTGATATTGTGATTGTCCTCCTTGCACCCTAGACTGTCACCACCGAGAAAGAGAAGATTGTAACTTTCTTCCTGAAATTATACACGAGATTGCAGGGGTATCCAAGAGGTATCTTCTTGTAATGCGAGTTTCAAACTTCTATACTTATCCGAGAGAATCTGAGGTCTTGTAATTTATCCAAAATTTCAGAGATCCGAGATTCTTGTTTTCTCCTTTTCTGCGCAAACCCTAATTGGGTATATATAGTGGTTTTCCCCTGTATTTGAGCTGACATGTCCACCGAAAAGATGTGTCTCCATATGTGAGCTAACTTGATGTTAATATTCATTTTGAGGTCGACTTAACTGTTCTCTTCATTGTTTTGCTTGCAGTTTTCTTCTTTGGAGGATGGTGCTTGTCTTGGAGGGCTACTTGACACTAGGTTGACCCATATTCATGCTCAAGAAGAGCTCTTTAACATGACTTTGATCCTTTGACTTTCCTAGACTTATGAATGAGCAAGAAACTCATTCGAATAATTTTCGAAAATAATATTTCTTTTTCTTGACAAGTACAAAGATCAAAATTACATTTACAAATACCAAACCTAGTTACACTTTTATTCAACACTCCCACTTAACTAGGGAAGTATTTACAATGGTACTTGGTCATTCTCAATCTGAAGAAATTCTCATAAAAAGAATCGGATTGGTAATCCCATATGTATCGCATCATATCAACCAACATTGTCAAGTGCAAGGCCTTGACTAACACCTCCATCTCTTTACGAGACCATGAGCTACAATGCTGGCGAGACCAATGATTTATAGACACCTTCATCATTGTCTCTCAAGGTACATACCCATCCAAGTGTTCACTGAGTATGACCTCCTAGGATTATTCTTATCTTGGGTCCCCAACCCTCAAAGAATATTGGTCCTCTCACCTACTCTTATCTTGGATGCCCTACACATCCTCAAAGAGTATCGGATGCCAGATGATCACCCAACCCTCTATTCTTTCTTCCCATGTGAAGACAAGAATGTTGTGTCTACATTTCCATTCATGGCCTTCACCTAGACTTACGATTGTTAGTCCTAGTCTAGTGCATGACACATGAAATAGAAAAACACAATTGTCACCCCTTTGTAATCAAAGGTGATCTAATTCAAGCTCCCTCTTGATCAGGGACCTGTTAGAGCTCCTTCTTAACAAGGGACTCTTCTTTTCATCAGCAGCTTCTTCTTCGTGGGTCCTTCAACTACTTGATCCACTTCGTTCCTTTATGTCATAGAGTTCAATTGAGCTTCTTCCTTGTAGGGCATCAGCCATTGATCATTTCCCTTCTTGGTTCGTCATGTCATTCCTTTCTTCATGGAATGTGGCCTTCTTGATACATATCTAGAACCTTCGTCATGTAGCTACTTCTTTCCCATCATGCTTTTTTCGGGAATTTCCATCCACCACATGAATGCCAGTTGTACTTGTACTTACAATTCTTGTTCCAGTAGCCCTGCATGTGCTCATCTAGATATTATTCAAGAAATCAAAACATAACATTAAATTAAATCATACCTTACTAAATTGTTCTTCATCATGACATCTTCCTGTAGATATCATCATCATGCATTCATGTTGACAAATCTCCCAAAGATGTCCATTGTCAAGGGTCTTCATATTTTCAATCAGAGTCTTCATATCTTTCCAGGAGATTTCCTAGTCAAGTCTTCTTGGTCTTTAGATGTTGATTGCCTTCATTAGGATTGCATATCTCACGATCTCTTCCTTCCTCACAAATTTCCTTCCCAAGTGCTTTCAATCAAAGTTTCTTAATTGTAGTCAACACCTCATACTTCATATGAAGACATATTATGTTGATTCCATCTAGTGTGTCTTATGTCTTTTTGCATACTTTTAGAGGAGGAGATCCTTTTTCTCTTGATCATGTTTCTCAAGACAGAAGTAATGATCCATGTTACCTGCAACCATATGAGATTTCATTATAATATTAAACACAAGCATACATACCTTATTTTACCTTCAAGTCATCAAGGCTTCTTCCAGCAGCTTCCTTGATTGAAGAGATCTTCAATCATTTGATTTGCTTCATGTCATCACATCAATATTTCATGGATTCCATAAGTTGGAATTCTTGTTGAAACACTTGCTTCCTCTCTAGATTAGAGAACACTTCGATGAGGATTCCATCAAAGAATTTTGAGGATCTTGTATATCCCCAACTAGCAGATGTTTCCTTTTTTACTTGATGTATGATGAGCCTTGTCCTAGATGACTCCTTCCTTTTCTCCAATGTCCACTAAGGTTACGAAGAGTTATATTCTTCATGTTTGTCTACCATGGGTTTTGTCCTTCATGATTCCTATGGTGATGTCTCGAGCTCTTGTTTCTAATGCTTCCATGATGCATCTTATTATCTTGGTCATATCTATAACACAAGATTTAGGAGCTTATGATAGGACCCTTTTGTGAGGGATGACATCTTACTCATAGGAGAGATTTGTTACTCCCTCTTTCCTTGGTCCCTTTCTTCATCTTCCCCCATCTTTCCCGTGATATGAGCTTCTTTCTATAAACTTTCCATAGCATTGAATCTTAGTTATACTTATTCGGTCTCCTTGAGGAGAAAACTTATCTTTCCTTTCTACACATGTTTGAGTTCTTTTAACCTTCAATATTTTTGCCATCAACTTGCCTTTTTCTATCTAGCATAGAGACCACAAATTGTTGAATGAGGTAACCTTCTTGTTCATGGACAATCGTTACCTTGCTTATTAGTTAGAACGATGATGATCATCTTTCATCCTATATCTTGCAGATGGGATCTTATGAAGATATCCTACATCCTTTGATACATTTATTTTCATGAACATTAGATTTCATGTGACCACCTTTATTGCACCTTCAGAGAATGAGTTTATCATCTACATCACTTTGATGTCTCCAATATTGCTATGTGAGGAGATCTTTCATAAGCATCCCTTTCCATTTATTCATAGGAGACCTATTGATATGTTTAATGACTTCAGCTTCTTAGAGGACTATGACTATCCTCCTTCATGCAAGGAATCTTGATGACCCATCCAACGTATAGATGTCCTTGCAATCATGAAATCATTTAACCAAACTTTATTATAGAATGAAAAGATACTTATTTCTCATGTGAAGATGAACTCTTCAACTTGATCATGTTGGAAGTGGTTGAAACAAACGCATTGATGCTTCCTCCAGATGAGATCCTTGTTGTACTGATAGGAATATTGCCTTCGAGTTACTTCGACTTATACATCTGACAAATTGTTGATGTACTTGGGATGGCACTGCATTGCTATCACATAAGTAGACCATGGAACCTTGAGGTATGCAGCATAGAGTATTGAGGTCGCTTGCCATGATGTATAGAGACCCATTAATTAGAATTGTTGTATCATAAGACTTCATTTTATATTGAGTATTGTTTGTACAAACTTCTATATATATGCCCTTGAATATATATCATCAAGTTCTGAGAATCTGAGATGTCAAGATTGTTCTTTTTATAGAAAGGATTCAATCCAAGGTTGACATCTTCATATAGTGGCACAGCGACTATGGGTAGAATGGGACTTGTAAAATAAATGTCATCTGGTTGTGCATATCTGAACTAAACTGTTGTATGAGCTCTCCTACTAGAGTCTTTTGCCTATGATCATTTGCATCTTTTGTTCGAGTTTTATGAGGCTGAGAACAAGGGAAGAATCTGAGTATAGGTCATCAAGTTGAGAGACGTTGTAATTCAAAACTGTGACATTGTATACTGTTGTTGTAGACTGATCCTTGAATGTCTCTTTTAGTTGCCCTTCCTTTGACTTTAACACCTTAGCTGTGATACCATGTTGAAGAATCTAGCGCACATGTAGTTAATGAGATTCTTCTTTGACTTGATAACCATTTGTGAGGCATTTTACTTTCTTCTTAGCACAATCTTCTCTTTGACATTATTTGAGAGTTTCTTATTTCATCAAATAGCTACCAAAACAAAGAGACAAGAACACAAGAAGTTGGCATTTTGTCAGGGACAAAACCTCTCCCTCTTGGAGAGGAAAACCTGCACATAATTCTTCTTATAGAGATTCCAATTGACGAACACCAAGACCATGACACTTGACCGTCTATGCCACTCCAAGACCAAGACACCAATCTTCTTGTTTATCACTATTGAGATCATCTTCATTGTACTGTTGAGATATTCATTATTGTTGTCATTACTGAAAACATTATTGTTGTATCTTCATATAGACCTTCACCATATCAACGAGGTCATCGTATCGTTCTTCATTATGACCTTATCTTCGGTAGGATATTGTGTCGAGATCATGACTGTGTATATTATGTTGAGAGAGCATTATTGCGAGATCACAATTATGTCGAGACAGTGATCAGTGCCTTATAGAGTGTATCATCTTCATCTTTAACATGCCTAGACAGTGATCAACACTGAGGTCTTCATCATCATATATGTACTGAGATTGTGACTTTCTTCCTTGCATCCTAGACTGTCACCACTGAGAAGCAGAAGACTGTAACTTTATTCCTGAAATTATACACGAGATTGCAGAGGTATCCGGGAGGTGTCTTCCTACAATGACAATTTCAGAGTTTTGTACTTATCTGAGAGAAACCGAGGTCCTGTAATTTATCTGAAGTTTCAGAGATCTGAGATACATGTTTTCTCCTTTTCTGCGCAGACCCTGACTGGGTATATATAGTGGTTTGCCCCTGTATTTGAGCCGACATGTCCACCAAAAAGATGTGTCTCCATATGTGAGTCGACTTGATGTTAATATTCATTTTGAGGCCAACTTAATTGTTCTCTTCATCGTTTTGCTTGTAGTCTTCTTCTTTGGAGGATGGTGCTTGTCTTGGAGGGCTACTTGACACTAGGTTGACCCATATTCATGCTCAAGAAGAGCTCTTTAACATGACTTTGATCCTGTGACTTTCCTAGACCTATGAATGAGCAAGAAACTCATTCGAATAATTTACAAAAATAATATTTCTTTTTCTTGACAAGTACAAAGATCAAAATTACATTTATAAATACCAAACCTAGTTACACTTTTCTTCATCACATGCCACCACCTTTTAAAGGATGTACCTTTGACAAATTGTCCCCTTTAGAAGTGGAAACCACCTAATGGATACTTGGTTAACCCCATTTGGGACTTGGAGACATTAGCACCTACCAAAGCCCATTATGGAAGCATGGGCCATTATTAAGTCCCCACTTATGGTCCATGGTTTGTAAGCCCTTTTACTCGATTTCCATGATGACTCGTTGTACTGGAAGGCTAGGGGACACATTGGATCTTATGTAGGATTGCAGGTGGTCTCCATCTTGTGTTTGGTCTCCCTATACAAGGTCCTAACCCTCTAGAGGACTGCATTGGCACATGTAGAGTGTGTGTTGAGATCCATGGGCCTCCACAACAGTAGACAACACAATGAGCCTTCTTTGGATCAGCTAGAATCTGCTTGGATAGCCCCGTGGGAGGTCCCCCTACCCCCCGAGATTCGGTGCATACTCCCTGTGTTCAATCTAATTGGATTCTAAGGCTATCCTTGAAGGAGCAAGTGGCGTGGCTAAAAACCACAAATAAGTGGACCCTTCAATTCGACGGTGCGTCAAAAGGAAGTCCTGGGGTGGCAGGAGGGGAAGGGATTTTCATTAATCCAAAGGAACCATTGAATTTAGTTATGCTTGGGGGTTAGACCGAAAGACCAATAACCAAGTTGAAGCTTATGGAATGCTCCTGGAACTAATCGTAGCACAAAGAAATGGAATAAAAAAGATTCAGGTGTTAGGAGACTCCATGATCGTTATGAGGCATATGATTAACACTTCAAAGGCTAAGATCTCTAACCTGAATCAAATCATTATGAGAGCCCAGAACTTGATCCCTGCTTTCAACTCGGTGACCTTTTATCATGTCTTGAGGGGAAATAAACATGATGTTGACAGACAAGCCAATAAGGCAAGCCATCTGGAGGGAGGAAAAATGTGTAATCAACGATGTCTTGAGCACGACAAAAATTCCTTAACTCATGACATGTCGGGCATCCAGACTCACTCAAAACGTGGCGTCCCATGGAAATTTTGTACCACACCTATTTCAAGAATAAGTCACAGCGTGCGACCTCACCGTTCCGGCCCTGGTTCTTGGAGAATTAGGCAGCATAGCACCTCAGGCGCCTGCAGGGATTTGAGTTTTACGAAGCAAAATTAAATAAAGACCTCAGTGAAGTTGGGCTCGTTCGTGGGAGAATTGTGGGAATGACTAATAGAGATCAAGAGCTTGGTGGGAAATTAATGGAGGCGGGTGGATTTATGATGGAGTACTCATGGGATCTCGACTGCAGCAATCTCCTCGCTCATCTCTGCATCACCTCCAGGTCAGGCAGCAAGTATAAAGTGCAAACTGGTATGTGGATTTTGTAAGTTCTAAGGTTTGACAATGGGACGGTGGCCTTTGCGAAAACCCGGTGGCTAGAGTTGAGGCTATTGTGTATCAGTTTATGTGTCACGAACTGTTGGAAATAATACTGAGAGGGGGGGTGAATCAGTGTTATCAAATCTTTTCAATAAACACTTGCAGATCCGACTAATGAAAACTGTATATACCTTCCAGATTTTAATGTAATTTATTCTTTAGATGTTAACCATTAATCTGTATGTCAAAACCATATAATAATAAACAGGAACAAGAAACATAGACAGTCACACCAAAGAACACCAGATATAAGGTGCGAAAACCCCAATGTGGGTGAAAACCACCTGCTGCAATATGTCTCTATCTTCTTTCAATTAGAAACTTCTTTTTACAATGATTTTGTACTGGTGCAGTCCTTTGCCAGTACGCAGGCTGCAACCTGTAGAGAGCTACAACACTCTCTCATTTTCCAGCTTCTCCTGAAAGGGAGCTACAACCCCCTTAGCTCTTATACTAGCTAAGATACTAGTATGTAGATGTTGACCTACATAAGGCTACTACCTTCTCTTTCTTCCAGAGACCACGTTTCATAAATTTTCAAACTGGATCCAAAACATCAAGTACATGTGCATCACTCAATCTCCTTTAAACAAATAACTTCTCAGAATGCAGTAACCAGAAAATAACACCAGTAACAAGACACCAATTTAAACCCAGATCTCCGCAGAAACAGATAAAAAGACAGCTAAAATGAATTTCAGGAAAGGTCCGCAACTTCACCAAAGGAACCCTGCGGATATCCGCACTTCTGCCGTGACGAGTCTGCGCAACTCCACACCTGCACTGTCTACTGTTCAGCGCACCTCCACACCTATTCCGCCGATTCAACTGCGCACCTCCACACCTGCTTCTTCTCTGGTTCTCCGCACCTGCTTCTTCTCTGGTTCTC
The DNA here is from genome assembly GCA_000404065.3 of Pinus taeda. Taxonomy (NCBI): domain Eukaryota; kingdom Viridiplantae; phylum Streptophyta; class Pinopsida; order Pinales; family Pinaceae; genus Pinus; species Pinus taeda. The sequence goes on along the minus strand of APFE031721045.1, from coordinate 46,035 downwards.
CGCACCTTCGGATTTAGACAGTTTATCAGTTCTCAACCATACCCCAGACTTTCGAAATCACAGATCCGTTCGTGCGTCAAAGGGATCCCAACTCTTCAGTAGATCTGACTTATAATGCTCTGGTTTCTCCTTGATTCAGATTCAACTGTCTCACCAACTGATTATCAGAAATTCAGATCTTCCTCTTCTTAAGATTTTCAACACAACTGTATTTAGCCAAATGATCTCCTTTCCTTTTTACAGGCTAGGCCTCACTCAAAACCATGGACCAAAACCATTGAGAAACAATACCAAGGACCCAATACTTGGGTTCAACTCTTTTGGATGCAATACCACGGACCAAAACCATAGGATCAAAAATTGTCTGACTAATACCATGAACCAACCATAAGATTTCCCACGTGTGTGCATTTTTCTCTGCATGAAAGTGCGTGAACAAAAATTGTCTGACTAATACCATGAACACAACCATAAGATTTCCCACGTGCGTGCGCTTTTCTCTGCATGAAAGTGCGTGAACAAAAACTGTCTGACTGATACCATGAACCAACCATAAGATTTTCCACGTGCGTGCGCTTTTCTCTGCATGAAAGTGCGTGAACTTTTTTTTGCATGAAAGTGCGTGAACTTTAGATTCGCACCTTTTGTGTGGAAGACCTGCGAACATATCCGCACCTTTTCAACGGTTCTCCTGCGCAACCTGTCGATGACCGCATCTTTTGATTTGTGCACCTGCGGAACCAGAAAATAACTTTGCTGCACTATAATTTATCATCTGAGATGAGTGGGTTGTCATCAAATACAACATATGTATCATAATGCCAACAATCTCCCCCTTTGGACTTGATGGCAACAACAACCAATCACTCTTCCCCTTTGACATCAAGGGCAAAGAGGCAGACTACCATACTCCCCCTGAGTACTTGCTGAAAACTTTGAATGAGCTCCCCCTTTGTATATGCTCTGTGCTGAAATGATGTCTGCAAAAAGATGTTCTACAAGAGAGAACATGACTCCATACGTTATAAGTAGCCTTCCTATCATCAAGACTTATACATACATCCATCTCCCATCCAAGTGGGAATACACAAGATAGACAAGACTCATTCATCTCAGGCATAGTGGGGAAACCAAAATAGTCGTTACATGACCTTGATATGAAAATAAGTACATGACATAGAGACAAGAACAACTATCAGCAGAATCATCCTTCAGACCAGCACACATTGATCTACTCCACCAGAAAACTCTTGAGAAATCAAACCAAGGACTTCTAAGATAATGCCAACAATGCATCATTAGAAGAATATATGCTCCCCTTGAACCTGTGCCAAATGATCTCTGATACACCCATTCGACCCACATAGACCGAAAAATGTACGTGTATCCACCTGCGTACAACAGACAAGATTCAACAGCAGGATGATGCATCAACAACCCCCAGCTTCTGTTTGAGGTATTCAAATGTCTCCTTGGGCAATGATTTGGTGAGTATATCAGCAACTTTTTCCTTGGAGGGAACATACTCCAATTTGACCTTTTGTGCCAGCACTTGTTCCCGGAGAAAATGATAGTTGATTGGTATGTGCTTGGTCTTTAAATGCATGAATAGGTTCTTCGAAATGCTGATTGCACTTGTATTATCACATAAGATGGAGATAGGTGGAGTACAAGTGATTTTAAAGTCCTGCAAAGTTTGCATCATCCAAAGGAGTTGTGTGCAACAAGATGCAACAACCACATATTCTGCTTCAGCTGTAGATAAAGCAATCGAACTCTGTTTCTTGCTGAACCAAGATATTAATCTAGAACCCATAAAGAATGCACCAACACTAGTGCTTTTTCTATCATCCATGCTTCTAGCCCAATCTACATCTGTATAAGCATGAAGAGTGAGATCTGTATCTCTAGGGTACCATAGACCATAGTTTTGAGTTCCTTGAAGATACTTGAAAATTCTCTTTACTACTTGAAGATGAGTTTCCTTTGGATTTGCCTGAAATCTTCCAACTATTCCCACTGCATGCATGATGTCTGGTCGGGTTCCTGTTAGATAGAGAAAATTACCAATCATAGATCTATAGGTTGGTTGATGCACTGCTGCCAAGTCATCATTTGCGCTGAGGCTGCATCCTGTCACCATCGGGGTACATACAGGTTTCGAATCCTCCATCCCATATTTCTTCAAGATCTGCTTGAGGTAATTGGTTTGAGATAAAAAGCTACCGCCTTCATTTTGTTGGATTTGTAAACCAAGAAAATATGTCAGCTCTCCAATCAAGGACATTTTGAATTCTTTCTGCATCACCAAGGCAAAATTTTGACTCATAGCTTCTTCATTGCTGCCAAATATGATATCATCAACATACACAACAAGTATTAGAAATTTGTCATTTCCAATTTTTATATAAAGATTGTTATTTGCTGATCCTTTTGAAAAACCTTGTTGATGAAGGTATTTGTCTAGACGATAGTACCAAGCCCTTGGAGCCTGTTTAAGACCATAAAGAGCCTTCTTAAGTCTGCATACAAGTTTTGGATCATTTCCAAGAATGAATCCATCTGGTTGCTCAATGTACACTTCTTCTTCTAAGTCTCCATTCAGAAAGGCAAATTTCACATCCATTTGAAATACTTTGAATTTCTGAAGGCTAGAAATAGCAAGGAACATTTTGATGGCCTCAAGTCTAGCAATGGGAGCAAAAGTTTCTTCAAAGTCTATTCCTTCTTGTTGAGCATACCCTTTACAAACAAGTATGGCTTTATTTCTAACTTCCCCATTTTCATTCAACTTGTTTTTGAATATCCATTTTGTCCCTATGACATTCTTCTCTTTTGGTCTAGGAACCAACTCCCAAGTGTTGTTCTTTTCAATCTGCTCAAGTTCATCATCCATTGCCTTGACCCAACATTCATCTTTACATGCCTCTTTTACATTTTGTGGCTCAGTGGAGGAGAGTAATGCCAAATAGCTTGAAGCTTCTGCTATTGTTCTTCTTGTTTGTATACCATCCTCTTTCTGCCCCAAAATCTAAGATTCTGGATGATTCTTCTGAACATACTTGGATGGAGTCTTTTCTTCTATCCTTATCTGTTCTTTTGGTGCCTCATAGGTTTCTTCTTCATCATCATGACTCTAATTTGATGTTGATGGATAGTCCTCTTTATCTTTGAAATCTTCAGATCTTACCTGCCTAGGAGTGTTTTCATCTTCATCAACCACTACATCAATACTTTCAACAATTTTTCCAAGCCTTTTATTATAACACTTGTAAGCTTTGTTGTGGGGAGAGTAACCAAGGAGAATGCCTTCATCTGCTCTAGGTTCAAACTTGCCAAGATCTTCATCAATATTTTTGATATAGCATTTGCTTCCAAACATTTTGGTATATTTTACCGAAGGAGTCTCACCATACCAGAACTCATGAGGGGTTTGAGTGTTGTTCACCTGGACATTTGTTTTGTTGAGAATAACAACTGCAGCCCCCAGAAAGTTGCAGGAGTTCCAGACTCATCAAGCATAGCACGAGCTATTTGTTGAACTGTTCTGTTCATCCTTTCCACTACTCCATTTTGCTAAGGAGTCCTGGCTGTAGATAATTCTCTTCTTATTCCATGTTCTTCACAAAAATCGAAAAATTCATTTGAGGTAAACTCCCCACCTCTATCAGATCTGAGGCATTTAATTTTGTGATCTGATTCATTTTCAACCAAAGCTTTGAAGGATTTGAATTTTATGAAGGCTTCATCTTTGTGCTTCATAAGTCCTATCCAGACCATCCTTGAATAGTCGTCAATGAATAATATAAAGTATTCTTCTCCCCGAGGTGACCTTTTCCTAGACGAACCACATACATCAGTATGGACAAGCTCAAGTGGCCTGCTAGTTGATCCTTCCTTCTCAGGGAAGTTAGTTCTGGTTTTCTTACCAAACTGACATGACTTGCATATTGTATTGTCTGGAATTCTAATGTCTGGAAGACCACGAACTGCCTGGTATTTGCATGCTTTCCTTATTTGTGAGAAGCTTAGGTGCCCCAATCTCCGGTGCGATAGCTAATGTTCATCATTCTTGCTTAGATAGCATTCATGTTTTTCTTCTTTGAATATGTATGAATTATTTGGAGTTCTTATGCCTTTGATCACTATTTTTCCTGTATCAAGATCACGAACACTACATCCATTTGATCGAAATATTACCTTTGTTCCTTGATCGCACATCTGACTGACACTCAATAGATTATGCTTTAAGCCATCAACATACATAACATTTCCTGCTTTGACCTTTTCTTTCAAAAGAATAGAGCCTTTACCTTTTATGATTGCAGGGGTGTCATTTCCAAATGAGACCGTTCTCCTTCTCCAAGGCACTATATGACTGAAGTTTTTCTTTATCACCTGTCATATGTTTTGAATATCCACTGTCGATGTACCATTAATTTTTCTGCCCTTCTTCATATAAGGCTATACCACATCTTTCTGTTTGTGGTTCCTTCATTATCCATGTTTTGATATTTGAGGCTTGCTCCTTTTGAGTTTCCTGCCGAAGCCTGCTCCTGCATTCAGAATATTCATGACCAAAATTATTACAAATAGAACATTCTATTTCATTTTCAAGAGCAGAAAATTTATTGTAGTTCCTTTTCATGATCCCAGTCATACTCCTCTGTTTTTGAGTTTCTCTAGTCATGATAGTTTTGTAGGCAACAGACTGAGCTGCTTTGTTTCCAAAGTTGTGACAAGAGAAACATTGGCCATTGAAGAAATTCCTGCGATTATCAACCCTGCGGACCGAACGATTGTAGTTTTCATTGACATTCATTCTCAAGGAAAATTGAGAATGATTTACCTGTGGTCTGTTGTAGCTTTTGTTTATCCTTGAAGCAGATTGCCCCTGATTTACTTGGTGATCTCTATTCATTCTTGAAGAAAAATGTCCTCGATCTACCTGGTGAGAAGCATTGTGCCTTTGTTGTTGATTGTCAATTTGTTCACTTCTCCTTGCTGCATCAATATAACTTTTGGAGGTGGATGGCTTCTGTGCTTGAGATGCTTCTTCATTATATCCTAGACATGTCTTGATTAGTGGAGAACGTTGTACTTTGATAATGTCATCTAACGTTTTAGATCCTTTAACAAATCTAATATTAAGAGCTTTAGTTTTCTCAATCTCTTTTCTAAGTCCCACTATTTCACATTCTAA
>APFE031721045.1:24212-40812 GCA_000404065.3 Pinus taeda | reverse complement strand
GATTTGAATTTTTCGAAGGCTTCATCTTTGTGCTTCATAAGTCCTATCCAGACCATCCTTGAATAGTCGTCAATGAATAATATAAAGTATTCTTCTCCCCGAGGTGACCTTTTCCTAGACAGACCACATACATCAGTATGGACAAGCTCAAGTGGCCTGCTACCTTATCCTTCCTTCTTAGGGAAGTTAGTTCTGGTTTTCTTACCAAACTGACATGACTTGCATATTGTATTGTCTGGAATTCTGATGTTTGGAAGACCACGAACTGCCTGGTATTTGCATGCTTTCCTTATTTGTGAGAAGCTTAGGTACCCCAATCTCCAGTGCCATAGCCAGTGTTCATCATTCTTGCTTAGATAGCATTGATGTTGTCCTTCTTTGAATATGTATAAATTATTTGGAGTTCTTATGCCTTTGATCACTATTTCTTAGTGGTGAGTGTTGCAATTTGATAATCTCATCTAAAGTTTCAGGTCCTTTAGTAAATCTAAGATTAAGAGCTTTTGTTTTATCAATCTCTTTTCTGAGTCCCACAATTTCACATTCTAACTTTTCATGATGTTTTTCCTTTTCAGCAAGTTGGAATTGCAGAGTATCTATGATCATATTCTTTTCTTCTAAGCAAATTTTGAGATTAGAAATCTCTTCATAGAGACCTTATTCATTTATAGTATCCAACAAATCATCATCTTCAAAAGCCATTAAAAATCTATACTTATTACCTTGTTCATCTTCATCACTATTTGAAAGTCCATCACTGTCTTCATGAGTGTAATAGCTTTTCTTAGTTACATTCTATTTCTTGTTCCATCTAACAGGTTCCTTACCTTTGTCAAGCTTATCCTTATGAGGACATTTGGCAGCATAGTGACTGACTCTTCCACAAGCAAAGCATTTGAAGGGTAACTTACCTCTGAATCTTCCAACACCCCGTTGAAGGTTCTTGACAAAATTTGATTCTTCCTCCTCTTCTGACATATGCCCTGACTCATAGTAATCTCCTTTGCCTGAAGCCTTGAACATGACTTCTCTTCTGTCTGATGTTCCTCCTTTCCTCATTTCGTAAGCAGTTAGAATTCCGTGTAGCTGCGACATGGTAATTTTCTGTAGATTCTCCTTTTCTTCTATAACAGAAACTTTTGATTCAAACTTAGGATACAAAGATATTAGAACCTTTCCAACCACAACAACCTCTTTTATTTCTTCACCCAAGTTTTTCATACAATTAACAATCTCATCTATACGTAGGAAATAGTTAGCCACACTTTCATCATTGTACATTCTGAGATTCTCATATTGAATTCTGAGGGTTTGAAGTTTTGCTCGTTTTACCTGTTCATCTCTTTCATAGCTCAGAACGATCTTGTCCCATATTTCCTTGGTGGATTTATACTGCATAACTGAGGAATTCCAATTGAGATAGACATCCTAATAGAGTATTGACTACTTTTGCATTGGTTTCATATTTCTTCTTCTCAGCCGGAACTATTGGAGTTGCTGTTGTAAATGTGTACCCTGTATCTATGATATCCCAGACTTCTGTACCAAGAGATTGAAGATAGGCTGTGACTCTTACCTTCCAATAGACGAAGTTGGTCCCATCAAAAATTGGTGGCCTGATCGATGCTTCTCTCTCGTAGTTGCTCATGATGATAGATCTTCCTTCAAGCGATCAAGCTTCTTCTGAAGGACTTGCTCTGATACCAATTGTTGGAAATAATTTTGAGAGGGGGGGGTGAATCAGTATTATCAAACTCTTATCAATTTATACAAATATTTTTAGATCTGACAATTGAAACTTGCATATACCTTCCAAACTTATAATTTAATTTATTCTTCAAATGTTTTTCATTAATCCATATGTGAGAACCATAGAATAATGAGCAGGAACACAAAATAGACAGTCACACCAAGGAACACAAGATGTAAGGTGGAAACCCAATGTGGGTGAAAACCACCTACTGCAATATGTCTATATCTTCTTCCAATTAGAAACTTCTTCTTACAATGATTTTGCACTGGTGCAGTCTTTTACCAGTACGGAGGCTGCAACCTGCAGAGCGCTACACCCTCTCTTGTTTTCCAGCTTCGTCTGGAAGGGAGCTACAACCCCCTTAACTCTTGTACTAGTTGAAATACTAGTATGTAGGTGCTGACCTACAGAAGGCTACAACCTTCTCTTTTCTTCCAGGGACCACATTTCATAAATTTTCAAACTAGATCCAAAACATGAAGTACATGTGCATCACCCAATAACTTCTCAAAATGTAGTAACCAGAAAATAACACCAGTAACCAGACACCAATTTAAACCCAGATCTCTGCAGAAACAGATAAAAGACAGCTAAAATATATTTCAAGAAAGGTCCGCAACTTCACCAAAGGAAACCTGCGGATATCCGCACTTCTGCCATGATGAGTCTGCGCAACTCCGCACCTACACTGTATACTGTTTAGCGCACCTCCGCACCTGCTCCGTCGATTCAACTGCGCACCTCCACACCTGCTTCTTCTCTGGTTCTGCGCACCTTCGCACCTGCTTCTTCTCTGGTGCTGCACACCTCTGCACTGCGTTGTTGCCGCTGCTGCTCACCTCCAGATTTAGACAGTTTATCAGTTCCGAAACATACCCTAGACTGTCAAAATCACAGATCCATTCATGCGTCAAAGGGATCCCATCTCTTCAGTAGATCTAACTTATAATGCTCCAGTTTCTCCTTGATTCAAATTCAACTATGTCTCACCAACTGATTATTAGAAATTCAGATCTTTCTCTTCTTAAGATTTTCAACACTTGTACTTTAGCCAAACGATCTCCTTTCCTTTTTATAGGCTAGGCCTCACTCAAAACCATGGACCCAAACCATTGAGAAACAATACCACGGACCCAATACTTGGGTTTGACTCTTTTGGATGAAATACCACAGACCAAAACCATAGGATCAAAAATACCACGAACTAATACCATGAACCAACCATATGATTTCCCATGTGCATGCGCCTCTCTGTGCATGAAAGTGCGTGAACTTTTCTCTGCATGAAAGTGCGTGAACTTTTCTCTGCATGAAAGTGCGTGAACTTTTCTCTACATGAAAGTCCATGAATTTTAGGTTCGCACTTTTTGTGTGGGAGACCTGCGAACATATCTGCACCTTTTCATCTGTTCTTCTACGCATCCTACTGATGACCGCGTCTTTTGATCTGTGCACCTGCAGAACCAGAAAATAACTTTGCTGCACTATAATTTATCATCTACGATGAGTGGGTTGCCATCAAGTACAACATATGTATCATAATGCCAATAGGGAAGAGTTACCATTATTGTACCCTTGACTGATAAATTTTTGTAGCTTTCTAAACACATGATTTGAGTCTTAGGTTTCATTTTGTAAGTAGATTTTATTCCAAGCATCTATTTACTCTTGTATTTAGAGCACTATACTACTAGCATTACTCTGACAAATGACCGCCGCAAACTGAATACTCTCTTTGAGATAACAAATCGTTCCTGGATTGACAATTAATGTAGGGAAAATAGAGGTGAAAAAGAGCCTTTTTACTGCTCGACATCCAGTATGTAGACTTTATTTGAAAAGCCATGTGATGAGGGAGTCGCTTTTTGACATTAAGCATCTCGAAAGTGAGCACTAAAGAGTTATTTGGATCAATTGCCCCAATCACCAAAAGAAAAGCATTTCGTTGAGCTGGACATGACTGGAGAACCTCTAAAGTGGACATAGCACATGGATTCTGAGTCAGATCCTCAACAATGGAGTAATTCTTGGTGGCCCTAGCATTAGGATTAATAGTCGTGCATTTATCGAAACCTTTCAATATTCGTGATATAGTCTCGACAGGGGGTCACTCAATATGAAGGTTGGTATTTTCAGGAGTAGTTTTTTCCTTGGATGTTTCAATTTCACCGTAATCGTGTGACCAAGTGGCCACATGGATGTTAGAACCCATCATGAAAACATTTGATGACTTCTCCCCTTCCTAGTTGCCCCCTGTCGAGGTACCAAGATTTGAACTCGTGCCGGCAAGCAGTGGTTGCCCTCAGGGAAAAGGGTTGGTTAACACAGCTTGAGAGCTAGAAGTCCCTTGCTGCCCTAACAAGCGCTGAGTGTCTTGAATCTTTGGGCAGAGATGAGTTAAATGGTCTCCACTACATAGCTTGCATGGAAACTTGAATTTCTTTTTAGACTCATTTCCACCACCACCAGCATTATTGCCAAGTTTATTTGCATCAGTCTTCCCATCTTGACTATTTTTCTTACCTCGTCCCTTCTTTCTCCCATTGTAATTTTGATTTCCTTTGGGATTGGAGGATTGGACGACATTAATCGAAGAGGGTTGAGAAGACGAAGGGTTAGAGAATGTGACCTGATTGTTAGGAGCAGTTTGTAAAGATAATTGCTGGAATTGGCTCAACAAGTTCATCGCACTTGTGTCTATGGATCCAATGATACCATCTGCATGGGGAGCTGGCTTCGATTTGGCTAGATCACCTTAGTCCCAGGAGCATCAGGCAATTTTTTTTGTAGAATCCCAGACTAAGAGTAAATTAATTCTAACTGCTATGCTCTAAAAATAGCTTGCTCCTTAGAATAGACTCTGGAAAGAGAGACATCCTTAGAGATTTCAGGTTGTAAAGATTTCAAAAACCATTTGAGATGGTATTCCAGAGGAATTTTAGCTTTAATGAGCCTCTTTCTCCATCTCCATTCCTGAATATGATCAGAAATGTGAATTGTTGTGTCCTAACGAAAATTGGCCAGAAGTTCAATTCCGACATCATAACGGACAGGCAACTGGAAATGATTTAGGAAAATATTAGCCAAATTGGCGAAAGATGTAAAGCTACCCCTTAGCAACTCTATATACCACTTGGCCGCATTGCCAGTCAAGGTGCATTGAAAAATTCTCAACTTAACCGAGTCATCGATAAGGGTGTTTAATGAGCACCACAAATGGAATGCGGCTACATGGTCACCCGGGTCTTCACCGCTCTTCCCCTTGAACTTTGGAATGTCTGAAGGGAGTTTGGTTGGGACCGAAGGCTAGGCCAGATTGTATTTGATTGGATCATTTGTTAATTTCGTGAGATCTAGCAAATTCAACATTTCCAGAAAAGGAAACCTAGGCAGACCTTAGGGATTCCACCTAGATTGGGCAGAGCTCCCAAATTTCTGAAAAGATTGGCCTGGATTTTGGAAGGCACCAGGCTACCCAAAGTAACCAGAAGAACTAGCTGAAGCCAAAAGGCAGACCTTATGATCCAGCAAAACTCAGAGTTTGACCAACTCCGGCCTAAAAACCTCCATAACCGGCGAAGCTCCCTCCTAAAGGATTATAAGGAGTTGATAACCCTGATAAGGATTCCAAGCAGAAGATAAGGGAGGAATACTTCAAAATGAGTTAACTATGGAGTATGGCCTACTCCCTTGTTGGTCGAAAAACAGATTCCCGGTTCCCATGCCACTAACCGCAGGGTTAGTCCAACCTTGAAACGGATTGTTTCCTTGTCCTGTAGAATAAAAAGGCATAGATCCTATTGTCGTGTTGGAATGTGGTATATGACCACTTCCAAAATGAAAAATTTGAAATGAAGTTGACCCACCCATCTTGGATGTGGAGGCACTAAATGGAACTGTTGGTATACCCTGTGAATGGGTGCCAAACAGGAAGAGTTCAGAACTAAATGCATTGGCTTGGGAATTTCCACTCGTAGAAGGAATGGAGGTAGACCCAACTAAGGATGTGCTAGAAAAAGACCCAAATGAAGATACAGAGGGGATGGAAATAGTTCCTCCCCCTTGTACTAATGTTGGAGTCTGCATGGTTGTAGCACTTGTGGTAGAAGCCATGCTTCCAGTGGTGGTCATCGAAGATAAGTGCATAATATGACCTAGACTTGACGGTCTATGCGTTAGAGTCCCAATGTATTGTAATACATCTGGATGGTTAGAAGGTAGAGGAGAATTCAGAGTTGCTAATGACTCTAGGAGTTCTTCTACCTCTATGTTATCTTCTGATTGAAAGAGAACTCAGGAAAGAACTGGAGTGTTCCTTTTTAGTTCTGCGGAAGTACCAGGCCTATCTTGAACACTAATTCCCCTGAGGGGAGGATCAATCCCCAATGTGTCAGTTTCCACGGGATGAAACCCACCGGCAGTATTACCTCTGTGCCTTCTAAGAGAAGGCTCTAAACTTGGTGGTGAAAGACCACGAAGTCTTCAAGACCGTCTATGCGATCGGTCAACCACTTTGAATTTTTTATTAAGATCTAATTAAAGACTCAAGAAAAAATGAAAGCTAGGCCAACTAAGAGCACAAAGCACACACTAAGAGTCCCTAAAATATGTGAGCCAGTCAAACAACTTTCAAGTATTTCCGCTCTGGGTGATGAAGACTAGACACCAAAATACAAGAAAGTGAAGTAAGGGGCCTTCCAAAGATAGTTTGGGATAATTATGGCCCAGTCCTACCAGCGAAGGTAACAGAGAAAGTTACACTGACCTCCTAGCAACAGCCTGCACTGGTGTAAGCCTCCAAGCTTCACAAGGAGGTGTTCTCCAGTAGTACCATTGAGAGTGATAAAACATTGACCTTAGGTGCCATGAGATTCCTCTCCACAGCCACCTATGTAGATCCATAGGAGAAGAAACTAAGGTTACCAACTCGTGTCAGAAGCCAGGTTGAACAGTCGTGAGGTAAGATCTGACAAGTAGGAGAGGGGGTATCCCTCTTCCTTGTCTTCAAAAACCCTCGTGCTTAACTCCTAGATCCAGAGCTTTCCTGGTCTTCCTAACGCTATTGGATTTTCATTCACTATTCAGACTCCTATGTTTGACAGTTTAAATGGCCTTGGAGAGTTTTCTCCCCACACACCTAATCCCGGGCCCTAAAATATCCTAAAACCTATCGGTGTGTCTAAATTGACAATTATAAAAAGTTCTAGTGTATTTTAATTAGCGCTTGTTTTTAAATGGGCTATTCTTAAGTCAAGGGATAAGTAGAAATGAAACTTGTGGTGTTTTGACACAAAAGAAATTAATAAAAACCAAACTATATGCAAATGCACTCGTTTTGTTCTTCGATGAAAGAAATTTCTACTAGGTTCCGAGGAACTTCTAAGAAAGCAATAAATTTTTCTTTTCTTTTCTTTTACTCAAGCTTCACACTCACAAAAATTAACAAAACTATGGATGCCATAAAATATGCACAAATTTATCCTAATTTAATGAGTACATGCTGATGAAAAACTTAAGACTACTCTAAATCAAAGATAACTTATTTATCAATTCTAATTAGCCACTTAAGATGTTTAGATAGAATATAAGTTGCTAATGCTCATTTTCCTCCAAATACTAAAAGCAAATTTCAAGAAAAACAAAAATGGAATTTCACTCGCAAAAAGGAAACTAAATCAAAACAAGGCCAAAGAAAGCAAAACAAAGTTTTCAAGAAGTTTTCTTCAAAAGTGTTTCTGGGAAAACTAGTGTCTTCTCGAATGACTAGCCCTCTAGGTTTGGCAGCTACCCTAGAAACAACAATTTAAAGAAATTCATGATTTATTCTATGTATAATAGATAAGAGAAAGACAATGGGACCAACTTGGATCTTCCACTTAATCCTTTGTTTAATCTCTCTCCCCCTTGACAGAGCTTGCAACTCCTCTCCGTACTTATCCCACTTGGAGAGTACCTGTAGAAACACAGTAACAGAGAATCGTCAAATCATCTTGATCTATTACAACATAATCATTACATAATCAGATATATAATGAGCATATAATGGCATTCCGAAATGATAACATTCACAAGTACACAATTATATGGAAGAAAACTTGAAGAACTTTATTAAATAGAAGGGAGAATTACCACCCGGTTGTCTAATCCAACATCATTCTCCCAGCATTAATCCCTCTTCACTTCATGAAATAGCAAGATCACACCAACAATACAATGCTCTTTCCTCAAATACAAGCTATCATCACTTCCTCGCAATTTACAATATTCCAACCTCGAGATCTCTTAGATGAGGGATCCATTTATAGATGTGTGCAAGGGTGTGAGTCATCTCTGGGGTTTTGATTAGTGTCATTCCACTTGTTGCATTTGGTTCCACTTCGAGATTTCTTAGATCTCTTACTCATCCCTGGGCGAATTCAGAGAGGCAAGTGTCATAGGAGAAGTTTCTAGAAGATCCCATGAGCATCAACTTAGGAAATTGTCTCGGACATTTGTCCATCCTCACCCATCACACCCTACAGAAGGCCTAATTAGTATGCATCACACTTGAGCAGTGTACCACTTAATATGTATCGCACCTGGCCAGTGTAGCAGTCAGTATGGTTCAGTTTAGGCCATTTCTGGATGGTTTTTCAGGTGGAACTTTTGAGGAATGATGTAATCAGATGACCATGATATTTTTAGGGTATGAAACAAAAATTTTAAGGGTTGAAGAGCCCTAGTTTATCGAAATATAAGATTGGGGTTGAAGTGCCCAAATATGTCTATAACAAAAAGCAAAACAAAAATGACTTTTCAAAAGTGCTCCAACTAAGACTGAAACTTTATGATCGAAGAATAGGAAACAAAACACTTTGCAAGATAACAACACAAAAAAAGTGAAAACTCAACAAAAAGTGTGTTTCAAGATGCTCTTAACAATCAAAAAGTAATGAAAATAGCTTGGTGATAATGATCGCGAGATCAAGAAAGACAATTCTCAAAATTGTTGCACAACAACTTTCAAAAAGAAAGAAAAGTAAATGGCCACAAAGATGCAATTTTGACACACAAACAAAAAGATCACCAGAACAAGATTTGCCACAAATATTGAGACCAATCTTTTTGCCCTGGAATACCAGAACATCCAACATTCCTAGAAAGAAATATTGTGTGCTTAAACAAAAATGATGACGCTTGCAACAAGACAAAACAAGACCAACAATTTCCACAACTAGAGAGAGTTTGAAATCATGAACTTGCTGTAAAAATAAAGACTGACACAGAAAAGTAATTGTTCAGGAAAGACTTATACTAGCAGATAGATCTTTAGAAACAAAAATATTTGAAAAATCTTGAAAATTTTAGGGTATACGCGACTGTGTCAATGTACAGTTGTGTGTATACACTATTCAACCCAAGGAAGCCTACATATATGCAGGTTTACTTGAGGAAACTTGCATACATATGCCTCTGTAAACTGGAAAAATAACGTATACAACATATCACAAGAAAAAACAAAAAAAAAGTCTGAAGAAACTGATGAAACTTTCAAATTCAAGTTCCTACAGGAACATACTACTTAGTCACAACAAGTAAATAAATAGCTGAGCCCTAATTGGCTTCAATAAACCCAAACTAGGAACAACAATACTATTGTCCCCAGTGGAGTCGCCAATTATGTTGAGGGACAAAGTCCCCTAGGATCTTGGGTCAATACCCTAGCAGAGCAGGAGTTATCTACAAAGAAAAGCAATCATTCCACACAACCGTGACACTAATATAAACAAACTACACGAAGAGAGGTGCACCTGGGGGTCCTTTGTTTGGTTAGATCCAGCCAGGGTCCAAACCCTCTTGGAGTTTCTTCCGATTCTTCAACCTGCAAAAGAATCAATTCAAGAAAGCATAGTAGTATATGGTCCAACCATCATAAATAAATCAACTTCATAGCATATTGAAAAGTAGTTAGTTATACAATTGAAACAACCATTCATATGTAAATCATAACATTGATATCATAAGCATGAAGAAGATTAATATCAGGAACAAGACAAGTGTTTCTTTTATTATAGATAACTAAAATATAGAAAGGAATGATTTCACGTGAGTCTTCCTTTTGCAAGCTCCAAGCATAACCATCCTCAAGATTCGTCCTATCTCAAGCCTTCAACAAGCTCCTTCCATGACTCACTCAAGGATATCTCAACTAATGGAAAGACATCATAACTTAAGGAAACAAGGGTTTCCTGTAATGGGGGAAGTGCTGGAAGCACAAGGATCTTCAGAGCTAATCAAGGACAATCTCAGCAGAGTGATTTTCTCTCTCTATTCTCTCCTCCTTAGGCCTTCCCAGTGAAGCCTTTTTATAATTCTCCCAAAGTAGTTTTTTAGTTGGGAATTCGTTGGGAACAATTGGGCCACGGACACTAATAGGTAATCAATAGGTAAAACCCATGATCTCCACCCTAAATTAAGGAGATTTAATTTTTTTAAGTGTTTTAAGACATATATGCTGGTTGGGTATACATAGACCCGCGTACACATGCATTTAGCTCAGGGAAATCTCGCATATAGGGAGTAAAACACTGTTTTTTAAGTATTTGGACCAGGTCTAGAAGGAGGGGTTTCCCTAGGCCATGAGTACAACATCAAAAACATCAACAGTGAGGTTTGGAGCTATAATACTCTGGGAAATGCATGGAAGTTTTTCCCCAAAAATAAAGAAATTATCACTAAAAAATAGGGATCTATTTTTACAAAACTAAAGGAGGCATTTTAGTTATTTTGGAAATTTCTGCCAACTGTCACTTTTTCCTTGATTTGTGGCATGCACGTCATAAACCCTAATTTGACCAAAGCTATTTAATCGACGTTGTTATATATCATTTTCACAATCAATCTTGGAGCTCTAGTATTCCCAAGGAAATCAAGGAACCTTTGGTACAATGTCATTATTTTTTCAGGTGAGTTTTGCTTTTGAAGTATTTTGCCACTTTTTCTATCACTTTTTGTTGTTTAACTTGTGAGAGCGTTGTCTCACTTGTTTCCTTGAACAACTACTATGTTTTAAACTTATTTTAGTTTATATAAGTGTTGTTTCAAGTTTTATATTTCCTTTCCCAAGTGTCGCATGTGTTACCCTATTTTTTCACTAACGGTCACCGTTGTGGTGACTCTCTTCACATTTTTCATTTTTCTTCAGCTTGATTGATTCATGCACTCATTTCACTTGAATTCATCATCACTTACTGAGATATGCACTCAGCGTCTCGTCATCCTTCATATCTTATTTATTTCACACCCCCCTTGGGTAGACCTGGGCCTCCCATTGCTCGGATATCACTTTTCACTACCTACACTACACAATCTAGGACCTCAAGGCCTCTGCCTTGGCTTCTAGAATTTCACATAGGCTAACCTAGCCTGGCTCCAACTGCACACTGCATAGTTCTAGGAGCCAACCTCCTATCTTGGCCACTGGGACTGTGCAAAGCATATTCTATCCCGACCTTGGCCGAACATTGAACTATTAATTGGCCAATTCCAGTCACCAAGCCCCCTGAGTTATTGTTGGGACTATGTAATGTGTTATGACAATAGGAAGCTAGTGACCTCTATCAACTAGAATTGTGAAATATATCCCATCATAATCCCCATTTATTGCTTCGTCTTGTCTTAAATTTTATTTTGTTTTTAAACTGACATTTTCTTGCCATGAGGGTCCTCTCTATTCCAGAGGTACAAAAGGTGCTAAGCATCTCTCTAGCATTTACAGTGAACATGGCATCCAAGAGAGATTAATCAAAGGAAACTGTCAAGAGAAATACTAGGGAAGTAGTTGAGCATATATATCATTTGATCTACCGATTTATTTAGACTCTCAGTTTTTCATTGACAAGGGTACAACATTAGCATGGCGAAAATCAAGGATAGTTTTGTAGATGACTTCAAGGAAGACATAAAGGATCGACATGTTTAACTTAGCATCAAGTGATTAGTCTTATACAAGGTTGCAAGAAACCACTCATTCTTCCAATGTGCATACATTATCAACTGGATTGTCTCACGCACAAATGAATAGATAATGAAATTGAGAAGTGCCAATGAGACATAGCTTTCTACCTTCAGGGTGGAGAATTTTCAGCAGATGTATCATTGGGAACCAAGCCAAACCAATTGGCTGCAAGTGGGTCTACAAGAACAAGTATAGAGCTGATGGCTCACTTGACAAGCACAAAGCCAGACTTGTGGCAAAAGGTTTTTAACATAAGGAAGGGGTCGATTATGAGAAGATTTTCCCCCCCACAGCAAAATGGGCCACCATCCGGACACTCTTTGCCCTAGCAGCTCAGAACGGTTGGAAAGTCCATCAAATGGATGTAAAAACTGCTTTCTTGAATGGAGATGTAAAACAGAACGTTTTAACATCCTATCTTGAAGACTTTTCTATGAAAGGACATCAACATAAAGTATGCAAACTTGTGAAATCCTTGTATGGCCTCAAACAATCACCACGATCCTAGTATGAAAAATTAACTGAGCATCTTCTGAAACTAAATTTCAAACATTATCATCTTGATGATGCAACTCTGTTTGTAAAGAAGTTTGGAAAAACAATTGTATATCTTGTGGTATATGTAGATGATCTCTTGATGACAGGGAACAATGAAAGCTACATTGCATCCATAAATAAGGAATTGAAGAAAGGTTTTGAAATGACTAATTTAGGCTATGTTCATTACTATATTGGTATTGAAGTAACTCAACATCCAAAGTCCTTATTCCTTTGTCAAAAGAAGTACATTGGAGATCTGTTGAACAATTTTGGCATGACTGAATGCAATCCTCTGACTACTCCAATGGAACAAAACTTAAATCTCACATCCATTGAAGGAAAAGAATTTGAGGATGCAACAAATTATAAACAACTTGTAGGAAGTCTCAACTACCTGACTAACACCAGACTAGACATTTCATTCGCTATTGGAATCCTCTCCAGGTTTATGCAAAAAACATGTGAGGGACATTGGTCTACTGCAAAAAGAGTTCTAAGGTACTTGAAGGGAATTCAAGACTTTGGAATTAAGTATACGCAGGTGAATGACTTCAGCTTGATTGGATACTCTGATTCAGACTTCGATGGAGATAAAGAAACAGGGGTATCTACTTCTGGCTATTCTATGAGTCTTTGATTAGGAGTTGTCTCCTAGAGATCACACAAAAAGTCAGTTCTAGCAGATTCCACAATAGAGGTAGAATATGTGGCAGGGGCTGAAGCAACAAAAGAAATTGCGTGGCTCAGGAAAATTCTTGAAGATTTGCAGGTAAAACAAGTGCAATCAACTCCACTCATGATTGACAATACATCTTCAATAAATTTGGCCAAGAACCCAAAGTTCCATGATTGAACAAAGCACATCAATACTAAATATCATTTGATTTGACATCATGTTGAGGCCAAAACAATCCATCTCGACCATTGTTCCACTAATGAGCAAATTGTAGACATCTTCACCAAAGCACTTGGAAAAGAAAATCTTGAAAGATTCAGAACGACGCTTGGACTCACCAACACTCCTTTAGATTAAGGGGGGGAATGTTGACACCTAATATTAAGGATTGGGTGAACAACTGTAAATAATGTAAATGTAAATAAACAATAGAGAAAAGAGTCAGGAGATGAACCGAATAGTCACTCCCTCTTGTATATAACAATGAATACCCTAAATGAATAATATAGAGAGTTTCTGTTCTGAGGAGTTATATTTTGGCCTAACAATTTCTCAAAAGTTAATAAATTCAAAATGTCTTCGTCATGATTAAATACCCGCCAATTGGTGACATTGCCTAGAATAGATTTTCTAAAAATCAATTCGACTGAAAACCTATAAGGGTTGTAATCCTCGAATAGGAGGAGCTTAGAAGCAGCATTGGTTAATAAATCAGCTGCTTCATTTTAAGATCTAGGAATGGGAGAAATATTAAATGCTAGAAAATGAGATATAAGGTCTTGAACCAAGGACTGATAATGCTTGAGGTGTCCAGAAAGGCAATGAATAGTATTTCTTACCTGTTTGATGACAATGTCAGAATCACCAAATACTTTTAGATATTGAATCTTTAGGCCTATCACTTTATAAAGCCCTTGAATCAATGCCTCATATTCAGCAGTATTATTTGTACACTCAAATTCCAGTCTGTACGAGAGCATAAATTTCCCCCCTCAGGATTAACTAAAATACATCCTGCTCCTACACCATCATTGGATTTTGACCCATCAAAATATAAAGACCAAAATACATGCTTATCCATAGGTTTATTTACAATTTCTTCAACAATAGTCACAAAACTAGATGTATCTATATAAGAAAAGTTTTCTATCTATGATGTGAAACTATTAATAGAAAAAGGTGATGATTGAGCATTAAAATTACCAAAGAATGATTCAGCTGAGTAATTTTCGAGAATCTTATTATTGAAATCTATGGGTTGATTTTCTTGTTGAAACTCCATTATAGTATGAGTCATATGCTTCTCCCGGTCGATCTTAATTTGATTTGGTTTACCTTTATAGGGGAGCCACATATGAGACCAATCAGTAGAAATGTAACCATGAAATCTCTCAAAACAATCCCTGCTTAAAATTAACCCATAAAACTCAGGGATGTCATCAATCAATATATCAATTCTCTGAACTACTCTAGGATCAGTTGATAACCTAATGGTGACTGAATTGATTTCTCCTAATACTTGAACCTTAGTTTGATCCAACTGAACAATATGCACTGCAGTTTTTTGGCACTCAATTTTCAATTTTGAGCAAACCGAGGCTGGCATTATATTTGATGAAGCCCCTAAATCTATTAAGCAATTGTGCATATTTCTATTGTAGATTTCATAGGTCAAGAGGAAAGGAGGAATATGAGAATTAGATCTATCTCCAATCAAAACAACATTAGTAGCATCTACTTTATCCGATGGTGGCTTACCTGTTCCTTTGGCTGCCTTGGATGATACATCATTTGGAAGAGGGGAAAAAGGTACTGCATTTAACTCTTTGTGTAGTAATTTCTATTGATGTTTGATTTTGCTAAGCTCAAAAAAAGAGATATTTGTTCTAGTCTTCTTCATGTCGTCAATAATGTTGTAATCCATAGAGTCAGAGACTACTAATGTATTAGATGATGAGAGTGAATTGGAAGATGATGGTTGATTTTGCGTTAGCAACATTGAATTTTTTTTAATGGGAGCCTTATCTTTGGTAGTAGGGCCTGCATTTTTCTTATTTTGAGTTGGTTGAACAAGATTTGAAGAGACTTTACTTCTAGTATTTACTGGGAGAGCTTCCTATTCATTTTCAGTATCATAATTAGGCAAAATGAAGTCCCACATACCATGACATTCAACTATCTCATCTTCTTGTATTTCCTTAGATGACAAGACTATGCCCTCATCCTCATCATTATTTGGATCAAATTCTGCATTAGATATGGCATTAGGTCATTTTGATTCAGCTCTTCTGAAGTTTCTAAATGGCTTTTTAGTGGAGGTTTCAGCTACCAGTTTCTTAATCTCTACCATTTCATTGGATATGGTCTTCAAAAACTTTTTCAAACCCTCCATATCATATGGATCCTTAGCTGCTTTCTTTTTCAAATCATATTTAAAAGTAACTTTTTTGGACTTTCTTTCCTCAAGAGCGGGTTTCTTTTCTAAGGCAATAATGTGCTTTTCAATGGTGATCGCTTCTTTCATATTCTCTGCTAAAGTGGGCTTTGTAGCTCTATCAACAAATATTGCTATATTTGAAGGTAAAGCAGATATATATCATTCACCTCGGACTTCTTTGTTGGGTTTAGATGTAGCAGGAATTTTGTTTAAGAGCTTATTAAATCGCGAGTTGAAATATTTGATGGGCTCTTTAAATTCAATTTTAAGATTGGAGAGATCATTGATTAACATTTCCGTGGATCTATCATCTCTGAACTTAGTCAAATACTTCTCTTAGAAAGCCTCCCAACTATTAATGGATCCTGTTGGTAGCGAAAAATACCATGATCCAACTGCTCCTTGTAAGGTGTATGGGAAAATCCTCACAACAAAATCTTCTTTAGTCACCCCATTTAGGTTTATTGACAACATAAAGTTGTTTATATGTTCTTCTACTAGTATGTTGATATCTGGGTTAAAATTTGGCAACCACTTTTCAGGGTGGGCCGGTAACTGATTCAAGGGTGCAGGCATTGCAACTGCCCCTAGATTCATCCATGGCCTTGGTTGTGGTTGATTATGTGCCATTGTCACACTAATAGCAGAGGAAGTTGAGGATGTAGATGTGAGTGATTGGGTATGAGATGTTGGAGTCCTTGTACCCTGTTGAACTATGATATGAAGTTAAGGAGTGGATGGTTGACTTGGCAATGGATTGGGTGAAATGGATGATTATGATGAAAGAGTCTCATTGTTAGACCCTAAAGGTGTCTTCCTAGCTCTTTTCCGACTAGGCAGAGGAAATTTTGATGGTTCAATACCATTTTTTTCACTTTGTAATCTTGTAAGAGGCTGGGAAGGAATGTATTGCGGAGTCACATTGCCTTGGGATAAATCAGACTAATCTTGAGATATTGAAAACTCTTGTTATGAAACCAGCTCAAGAAAAGATAGATCAACGCCTTAGAATTCAGCCTCTTCGAGGGGGCAACCTCCTTTACATTACATAAATGAACAATTCTTGGATGATTCAAATAGAAAAACCTCCTTTCTATATATAGGAGTCTAAGGAGTCACAATATAATCTAGCCGACCTAACAATAATAATATAAAGCCACAAAAATAATAATAGAGGGATTCTATGGGGCACAGTAA
>APFE031721044.1:1528-28553 GCA_000404065.3 Pinus taeda | reverse complement strand
AAAGTGCCATTCATCTTGCAAAGAACTCAACATTTCATTCTAGGACGAAAAATATACAGCTCAAGTACCATTTCATACGATCAGTGTTGGAAGATGGAGAGTTGAAGCTGGAAAAGATACACACTAGCCAGAACCCTGCAGATATGCTAACAAAAGTTGTAACCAGGGAGAAACTGAGAATAGGCTCAGTTTCAGTTGGTCTTCAAGGATGATGATGAAGATGAGAAATAGTCAGGTCCAAAGAGGAGTCATTGTCCAGCAAATGGAGTAGCGGTGGAGTTGCTACAATCAGTCTCCAAGTGGGAGATTGTTGGGTGTGGAGCCTGATTATCTTCTATATTCAAAAGTACCGCCACATTGGACCCCAGTTCAAAATGGGGGTGGTAACGCCACCCGTAAAATATTCGCTGCAGGGGGGTCCATGGGGGGGTAGCTGCGACCTTTGGGAGCCCCCCCCCTGGCGGGGGGTTTCGGGGGTAGCGCCCCCGAAGCTAAAAACAGCTGTAAAATTTCCTTGTAAAAGTATAATAATTTCTAGTCAATCTGGGTCGTTCATTAGGCAGATGATCTGACGGTAGAACTTATGTTTAGTTTAGGGTTTTTTGCCCTAGAAGGCAACCCCTCTCTTTGTATGAGGGCATTGTATTTGATGTTGTGAGATAGATGTGTATTCTGTGTGTGAGCGAGAAACGGAGAGGTGAGACTGTGAGAGAAGACAGAGGATATTACAGCGGATTTGCTGTAGGTTGTCTCTTTATTTTGCTGGATAATAGAAAGGAAGAACTGGTTGTTCGGGGTGGACGTAGCCCAAACTGGGTGAACCACGTATATCTGTGTCTCTCTTGTTTTGTACGTTTTTTGTGTTTATATTTCTGCAATATCTTATGTGTTCCA
This sequence comes from Pinus taeda, assembly GCA_000404065.3. Lineage (NCBI taxonomy): Eukaryota > Viridiplantae > Streptophyta > Pinopsida > Pinales > Pinaceae > Pinus > Pinus taeda. Next base: position 27,659 of record APFE031721044.1, on the reverse strand, counting down.
TTGCTCCATAATATATAATTTTCTAACACTAGAGAGTGCCAATGCATGTTGAGGAGTGTTAGGGAGTACTAGGAGAACACAAGGGAACACTAAGTCGAAATACATGGAAGTGAATGAATATGAGGGTGTGTCAGGGAGTGTCAATGAGTGCTAATTGTCATGTCAAAGAGGGAGTGATAAGGTATGATAAGCACTAGTAAAGCATGCCAGGGAATATTAGGGCATGTCCAAGAGTTCTAGATTGTGCTAAGTAGTTTCAGGGTGTGCTAACATGTGCCAAATAGTGCCAAGGCCTACCGAAACATGCCAAGATATTCCAAGTGCTAAGGCATGTTAAGATGTGCAGGGTGCCAAACTATGCTAATATGCGTTGAGGAGTTTCAAGGCAACAAAAGGAATAACCAGGCTAAAATTCAAGGAAATGAACACATAAGAGGGTTAATAAGTCAGGATTTTATATTTTTCAAAAGAGGTATGCTAAGCACACAAATAATAGGTTCCAATACATGCCAAGTGCGAATGTGTGCCAAGTGCGAATGTGTGCCAAGTGCTAATGTATGTCAATGCAATATTATGCCAAGGTGTTCCAGGGCATGTTATGGACTACAGGGCATGCCAATGCATGCTAGGAGAATGATATGCTATGCTAAGGCATGCCAACACATTCTAGGAGAGTGATATGCTATGCTAGGGCATGCCAACATGTGCTTGGGCATCCTACTCATGGAAAAATGTTCTAGATACAAATATGTTCCAGGTACAAAGATGTTCCAAGACATACGAGGTGCCAAGTAATGTTAGTGTGTGTCAAAGCATGTTAAGGTGTGCCATGAGTGTTAAGGAGTGCTAGGTCTCTCTCATTAATAGAGTTGACAGATCTTGATTATGTATTAAATAATATAGTTCCTACACACGCTAGTGGAACTTTATCTAAAGGGAATTTTCTATATAATAAACCTAATAGAGATGAATCATGTGTTGAGTCATAGGAAAAATATATTCTTATTACTTAAGGGAAATGATACACACTAATTACTTCTTAACAATTTGACTGACTCTAACCACAATGGTCCTGGATACATAATGAAAAGGACTCCACAAAAATGGTCTTAAATCATTATCTTTTGACAAAAAATATAGTAACAGGTATATAGCATCATCAAAAACTCATTGGAATGATCAATGATGACAAACATTTTTTGACCATAACCAAAAGTAACCAAAAAGAGCAATGGTGAGGGTCAATAAAGTATCGTCACTAGAAGTGTCACCAAAGGGAGAATTAGTGATCGGTCTTTAACGACCCTTACCAAAAGTGTCACCAAAGAGAGAAATAGTGATAGACATTTAATGACCCTCACCAAAAGTGTCATTGAAATGGATTTGGTGACAAACCTTAAAGGACCATCACTATATACACTTACAACAATGCCTTTTTAAGGACCATCACCATATGTGACATTGGTAATAGACCTTAAAGGTCTGTCACAGGCATGACCCTCACCAATGACCTTTTTTCTTGTAGTGTTTGATCTAAAGTTATGTAGGAACACAAAAGAATAAAAATGTAACTATAAACACAAAGATGCGGTAGAAATAAATATTCATTTCATTAATATTAAATAATTAAAAGATGCTTACAAGCATAATGGAAATAACCTAGCTCAAGCGATGGTAGCTTATCTCTGAGAAGAGATGTGGCGGCTACATGCCTCTGAACTGTTACAATGAGGCTCAAGGCCCTTTTTATTATTGAACAACAAAGGGAAACCCTAAAAAAAAAAAACCCTAACCCCAAGAGATGGAATGCCAAACGATTGTGGGCCTCGTTGGGGTTAGTTGGGCAGCCAACTTCCCGGGGTCATAACATGGTCATATGATCTCTATTTGGCATGTATTATACCTCATTCGAAATATCTTTCTGAGTACTTTATTATTTTCAATAGGCCCTTTCCTACGATGGTAGGCCTATTGTGGACCTCAAAAAAACATTTTTTTAGGGGATCAAAATAGCTCTAAAAGTTCAAGACCCAAAAAAAACTGCTAAAAATAATAAATGTTGCTATAATTAAGGAAATTGAGGAAAACGACTAATGGTCTAGGTGGAATAGGCAGATGGCCACCAATATCCACCTGGATTAGTCCTCCCCCCTTAGCAAGCAATGGTCCCCATTTCATGCAGAGCCTCCATGAGGTGAGGAATTTTTTGTTGAACCTGGTCCTTGGTGAACCACTTGCCCTCATGAAGGAGTTGGCCTGCTTTGACAACTCGATATAGCTAGATCCTCTATTGGTGGATTTTGAATGAGATCAATGATGCTATTAGCTTTTTCAACTTCAGACTAGATTGTTGGGTGTGGAGCCTGATTATCTTATTTATTCAAAGGTATTGCCACAGTGGACCCCATTTCGTAATGTGGTGGAAACGCCACCCATTTTTGCGTGCTGCCATAGGGGTTGAAGGGGGTGACGATGATTCTTTAGAGTCCCCCCTGGCAGGGGATCTGGGAAGCACCCCTGAAGCTAAAGATAGATGTAAAATTTCCTTGTAAAATGTTGTACTTTCGTAGTCAATTTGGGCCATTTATTAGGTAGAAATTTTATGGTAGAAGTTATGTTTAATTTAGGGTTTTTTCCCTAGAAGGAAACCCCTCGCTATATATGAGGGACTTGTATTGCGGCTATAGAGATGTGTATTCTAAGTGAGAAAGAGACAGGAGATTGTGTGGGAGCGAAGAGGGAATTACATCGGATCTGTTGTAGCTTGAAACTCTTCATTTTAATGGATAATATAAAAGGAAGGACTAGTTGTTTCTCTGTGGACGTAGCCCAAATTGGGTGAACCAAATATATCTGTGTCTCTCTTGTTTTACACGTTTTTTGGGTTTATATTATGCAATATTTTATGTATTCCATTGCTCTGTAATATATAATTTTATAACAAATAGTATCAGAGCCAAAGGTCTATTCGGATGATAAGCTCGCAGGAGATAAGGCTTCCTAGTTCGAGTGGGAGAAATGGCGGAAGATGGTAGGTTTAGGGTCGAAAAATTTAACACCCAATGCTACCAGCTGTGGAAGATGTAGATGGAATATTATTTGTATCAGAAAGATATGTACCTACCATTAAGCAGAAAGACAAAGAAGCCAACGAGTATGATAGACACAGAATGGGATATTCTCGACAAAAAGGCACTTGGAGCAATACAGTTGTGCCTAGTGGCATCGGTAGCCTTTAATATTTCAAAGGAAATGACAACAAAGGGGTTAATGTTGGTATTGGCCAAACTATATGAAAAACCCTCTGCCTCAGATAAGGTATTTCTTATGAAGAGTTTATTTAATATGAAGATGTTAGAAGGTGGATCTGTTGCCAATCATTTAAATGAATTTAATACAATTACTAGTCAGTTAAGTTCTGTAGGGGTGACCTTTGATGATGAAGTTAGGGCTCTATTATTTCTGTGCTCATTACAAGAAAGTTGGAATGGTTTAGTTATGGCCATTAGTAACTCTATCTCTAGATCTCATACTTTAAAGTTTGATGATGTTTTCGGTGCAATACTTAGTGAAGAAATGCGGTGGAAAAGCTCTGGTGAGACATGAGGTAATGCTTTGACTGCAGAGACTAGGGGAAGAAAAATGGAAATATGAAATATCCCAGGATATCACAGTAATTCAAGGAAAGGTAGATCCAAGTCCAGATCGGGGAGAGTGTATTGCAAGTGTGGGAAGAAATGACACATGGAGAAAGACTGCAAGTCTCGGAAATGAAAAGAAAGAGACACGCAGAAAGAAAACAATCATGAAGTGAATGTGACAAGTGATGTCTCGCAAGATTATTTGATTCTTTCATTAGAAAATATTATTGATGTTTGGGTGGTAGATAAATGGGCCTTATTCCATGCCACATTTGATAGGAAACATTATCATGATTATGTTCAAGGAGATTTTGGACAGGTTTGATTGGGTGATGATAAACCCTGTAAAATCATTGGAATGGGTAAAATTTTCATAAAACAAAAGAATGCAAATAAATGGTTGTTGAAGGAGGTAAGTCATGTTCCAGATCTAAAGAAAAATATAATTTCAACAGGGCAGTTGGGAGGTGAAGGTTGTGTAACAACTTTTACAGGTAAAACCTAGAATGTCACTAAAGGAGCCCCAGTAATAGTAAAAGGAGAAAAGGTTGGTACATTGTATTTATGCAATGGTATTTCTAATTCTATTAATGCTTTAACCTCTACATGAGAAGATACGGCATTGTGGCATCAAAGGCTTGGGCACATGAGTGAGAAGAGGATGCAAATTATTCACTAAAGAAATTTGTTGCCAGGTTTGAAGCATGTTGATTTGGAATTCTATGAGAATTGTGTTTATGGAAAACAGAAGAGATTCAGATTCCTCAAAGTTAGGAAAGAAAAGAAGAGTGAAAAAATAGATCTTATGCATAAAGATGTATGGGGACCTGCTCAAGTATCATATTTGATCCGTAATACATAACCAGATTGATGCCTAGGCGGTAGATTCAGGGGCTTCATTCCATGCCACACTTGATAGGAAACATTTTCATGATTATGTTCAAGGAGATTTTGGACAGGTTCGATTGGGTGATGATAAACCCTGTAAAATAATTGGAATGGGTACAGTTTTCATAAAACAATAGAATGGAAATTAATGGATGTTGAAGGAGGTAAGGTATGTTCTATATCTAAAGAAAAATGTAATTTCAATAGGGAAGTTGGGAGGTGAAGCTTGTGTAACTACTTTTGCAGATAAAACTTGGAAGGTCACTAAAGGAGCCCTGGCAATAGAAAAAGGAGAAAAGGTTGGTACATTGTATTATGCAATGGTATTTCTAATTATGTTGATTCTTTAAACTCTACAGGAGCAGACACGACATTGTAGAATCATAGGCTCAAGCACGAGTTATAAGGGCATGCAGGTTCTTCACTCAAGAAATTTGTTGCCATGTTTGAAGCATGTTGATTTGGAATTCTGTGAGAATTGTGATTATGGAAAACATAAGAGAGTCAGATTCCTCAAAGTTCGGAAAGAAAAGGAAACTGAAAAATTAGAGCTTGTACATACAGATGTATGGAGACCTGCTCAAGTATCATCCCTCGGTGGCTCTCATTATTATGTTAATTTTATTGATGATGCAACTAGAAAAACTTGGATTTATTGTATTTGAAATAAATATGATGTATTTGATACTTTCAAGAAATGGAAAGATTTGGTTGAAAATGAGACAAGAAAAAGGTTGAATTGTCTCAGATCAAACAATAGAGGTGAATACTACAACAAAGAGTTTGATAGGTATTGTTCAGATAATGGAATTCGTAGAGAGAAGACAATTCCAGGAACACTACAAGAAAATTGTGTGTCAGAAAGGATGAACAGGACAATCATGGAGCGTGCAAGGTGCATGAGATTGCATGCAGGATTGCCTTTACAATTTTGGGCAGATGCAGTAGAAACTATTGTTTATCTAATAAACAGAGCACCTTCAAGCTCCTTTGATGGCGTTATTTTAGAGGAGGCATGGACAGGTAAAAATGTAAAGTACTCATTTTTAAATACTTTTGGTTGTGAAGCCTTTGTCCACATTAATAAAGAAAATAGAACAAAGCTTGAGGAAAAATCAAAGAAATGTACCTTTATTGGAAATGGTGTTAATTATTTTGTTTACCACTTTTATGATTATAAAAAAACACAAAATAATTAGGAGCAGAGACGTCATATCCAATGAAAATGTTTTGTATAAGGATCAGATGCAGGAAAAAAATAGGAAAAATAAAAAAGATAATACATAGTTCTTGATAAGATCATAGAGAAAGAGAAGTTGCCTGAAAATCATAATGATCGACAGCCAGATTACCAGGATAAGTAGAGCCCCTGAACAATACTCTCCTTAATTATATTATGTATTGTTGACTGATTCTGGTGAACCAGAATGTTATGAAGAATCAATGTAGGTAGAAACTAGGAAGAAGTGGGAGCAAGGCATGAAAGAAGAGATGGACTCCTTAGTACATAACCAGACTTAGGACTTAAAAACGTTTCCTGAAAGTAAAACAACATTGCAGAATAAATGGGTTTACAGGTTGAAGGAAGAAGATGGAGGTAGGAAAAGGTATAAATCTAGACTTGTGGTGAAGTGGTTTGCACAGAAAAAGGGTATAGAATTTGATGAGATATTTTCTTCTATTGTTAAAATAACTTTAATCAAAACTATTTTAAGTCTAGTAGCAGCTGAAGATTTGCATCTTGAGAATTTAGATGTAAAGACAACCTTTCTCCATGGGGATTTTGAGGAAGAAATATAAATGCAACAGACACAAGGATATGAGGTAAAATGGAAAGAGAAACTAGTGTGCAAGTTGAAGAAGAGCTTGTATGGCTTAAAACAGGCTCCAATGTAGTGGTATCTAAAATTTGACAAGTTTATATCTAAACAAGGTTATAGTAGATGGCACTTTGATCATTGTGTTTATCTCAAAAGGCAAAAATGATGGCAATTATATTATATTATTATTGTATGTAGATGACATGCTTGTTGTTGATTCAAACATGCAAGAAATAAATGTGCTCAAAATAAAATTATCAAACTCCTTTTCAATGAAGTGTTTGAGTGTTGCAAAACAAATCCTTGGTATGAGAATAACTAGACACAAAATAATCGCAAATTAACATTGTCTCAGAGTGAGTACATACAAAGGGTGTTGAAAATATTTAATGTTAATAATAAAAAACGAGTTAGTATACCTTTGGCTATCCATTTCAAACTAATAAAGGAGGTGTGTCCCAAGACTCGGGAAGAAATGGCTTATATGTCTAAAGTTCCATATGCATCAGTAGTTAGAAGCTTAATATATGCAATGGTCTATGTAAGGCTTGATATGTTAACAAAAATTGTAACTAGGGAGAAACTGAAATTCCACTCAGTTTCAATTGGTCTTCAAGTATGATGATGAAGATGAGAAACAGCCAGGTCCAAAATGGAGGCATTGTCCAATAAATGAAGCAACAGTGGAGTTGTTATAATCAGTCTCCAAGTGGGATATTGTTGAGTGTGGAGCCTGATTATCTTCTTTATTCAGAGATATCACCACATTGGACCCCATTTCGTAATCTAGTGGCAACGTCGCCCGTTTATGCACACCGCCAGGGGGTGCGACAACAATTCTTTAAAGCCCCCCCCCCCCCCCCCCAGCGGGAGATCTGGGGCAGCACCCTTGAAGCTAAAAATAGATGTAAAATTTCCTTGTAAAATGTTGTAATTTTGTAGTCAATATGGGTCATTCATTAGGCGGAAATATGATGCTATAAGTTATTTTTAATTTAGGGTTTTTATCCCTAGAAGGAAACCCCTCGCTATATATGAGGGAATTGTATTGCGGCTATAGAGATTTGTATTATGAGCGAGAAAGACAGAAGAGATTGTGTGAGATCGAAGAGGCAATTACATCGGATTTGTTGTATGTTGTATCTCCTTGTTTTGCTGCATAATATAAAAGGAAGCATTGGTTGTTTCTCCATGGATATAGCCCAAATTGGGTGAACCACGTATATATGTGTCTATCTTGTTTTATGCATTTTTTGTGTTTATATTTTTGAAATATTTTATGTGCTCCATTGCTCTGTAATATATAATTTTCTAACAACATGTATCAAAGCCGAAGGTATATTTGGTTGATAAACTCACAAGAGATAATGGTTCCTAATTTGATTAGGAGCAATGGCAGAATATGGTAGGTTTACGGTCGAAAAATTTAACAGCCAAAACTACCAGCTGTGGAAGATGCAAATGGAACATTATTTACATAAAAAATATTTGTACCTACCATTGAGCAAAAATACAACGAAGCTGGCAAGTATGATAGACAAAGAATGGGATATTCTCAACAGAAAGGTGCTTGGAACAATATGACTGTGCCTAGTGGCGTCAATAGCCTTTAATATTTCAAATGAAATGACAACAAAGGGGTTAATGTCAGCATTGGCCAAACTATATGAAAAACCCTCTGCCTCAAATAAGGTATTTCTTATGAAGCATTTATTTAATATGAATATGTCAGAAGGTGGATCTATTGTTGATCATTTAAATGAATTGAATACAGTTACTAGTCAGTTAAGTTCCGTAGGGGTAACTTTTGATGATGAATTTAGGGATTTGTTATTTCTGTGCTCATTTCCAGAAAGTTATAATGGTTTAGTTATATCCATTAGTAAATCTATCCCTGGATCTAGTACTTTAACATTTGATGATGTTATGGTGAAATCCTTAGCGAGGAAATGCGAGGAAAAGTTGTGGTGAGACATGAGGTAATTCTTTGACTACAAAGACTAGGGGAAGAAAAATGCGAAGATGAAAGAGCCGAGGATATTTCAGTAAGTCAAGGAAAGGCAGATCCAAGTCCAGATCGAGGATAGTGTGTTAGAAATGTGGGAAGAAATGACACTTGGAGAAAGACTGCAAGTCTTGGAAATGAAAATAAAGAGACGTGCAACAAGAAAACAATCATGAAGTGAATGTGACCGGTGATGTGTTGCAAGATGCCTTGATTCTTTCATTAGAAAATATTATTGATGTATGGGTGGTAGATTCAGGGGCCTCATTCCATGCCACACCTGATAGGAAACATTTCATGATTATGTTCAAGGAGATTTTGAACAAGTTCGATTGGGCGATGATAAACCCTATAAAATAATTGGAATGGGTACAGTTTTCATAAAACAGTAGAATGGAAATCGATGGTTGTTGAAGTAGGTAAGACATGTTCCATATTTGAAGAAAAACTAATTTCAAAAAGGTTGTTGGGAGGTGAAGGTTGTGTAACTACTTTTATAGATAAAACCTAGAAGGTCACTAAAGGAGCCTTGGTAATAGACAAAGGAGAAAAGGTTGGTACATTGAATTTATGCAATGGTATTTCTAAGTATATTAATGCTTTAACCTATAATGGAGCAGATACAACATTGTGGCATCATAGGCTCGGGAAGATGCGTGAGAAGGGGATGCAGATTATTCACTCAAGAAATTTGTTTCCAGATTTGAAGCATGTTGATGTGGAATTATGTGAGAATTGTGTTTATGGAAAACAGAAGGGAGTCATATTCCTCAGAGTTAGGAATGAAAAGAAGGGCGAAAAATTAGAGCTTGTGCATAGAGATGTATGGGGACATTCTCAGGTATAATCCTTCGATGGCTCTCACTATTATGTTACCTTTATTGATAATGCAACCAGAAAAACTTGGATTTATTGTATTCAAAATAAATCTAATGTATTTGATACTTTCAAGAAATGGAAATCTTTGGTTGAAAATGAGATAGGAAAAATTTGGAGCTGTCGCAAATCAGACAATGGAAGTGAATACTTCAGTAAAGAGTTTGATAGGTACTTTTTAGATAATGGAATTCACATACAGAAGACAATTCTAGGAACACCACAAGAAAATGGTGTGTCGGAAAGGATGAACGGGACAATCATGGAGCATGCAAGGTGCATGAGATTGCATGTAGGATTGCCTTTATAATTTTGGGTAGATGATGTAGATATTGTTGTTTATCTAATAAACAAGGGCCTTCAAGTTCCTTGGATGGTGGTATTCTAGAGGAGGCATGGACAGGTAAAAACGTAAACCACTCATTTTTAAAGCCTTTTGGTTGTGAAGCCTTCATCCACATTAATAAAGAAAATAGAAAAAAGCATGAGGAAAAATCAAAGAAATGTACCTTTATTGTATATGGTGTTAATGATTTTGGTTATCACTTTTATGATTATGGAAAACACAAAATCATTAGGAGCAAAGAAATCATATTCAATGAAAAGGTTTTGTATAAGGATCAGATGCAAGAAAAGAAACAGGAAAAATAAAACAGAGAATACAGAGTGCTTGATGACATCACAGAAAAAGTGAAGGTGCCTGAAAATCATAATGATCAATAATCAGAATAGCAAAAACAGCAACAAGCACCTCAAACACCTGAAAGTGGTGTTAGAAGAACTACCAGGATAAGTAGATACCCTAAACAATACTCTCCTTCATTATATTATGTATTGTGGACTGATTCTGGTGAGCCAAAATGTTATGAAGAAGCAGTGTAGGTATAAACCAGGAAGAAGTGGGAGTAAGACAACAAAAAAGATATGGACTCCTTAGTACATAACTAAACTAGTGACTTAGTTAGGTTTCTCGTAGGTAAAAGAACATTTCAGAATAAATGGGTTTACAAGTTGAAGGAAGAAGATGGAGGTAGAAAAAGGTATAAAGCTAGAATTGTGGTGAAGGGGTTTGCAAAGAAAAAGGGAATAGACTTTGATGAGATATTTTCTCTTGTTGTTAAAATGACTTCAATCATAACTATTTTAAGTCTAGTAGTAGCTGAATATTTGCATCTTGAGCAATTAGATGTAAAGAGAGCCTTTCTCCATGGGGATTTGGAGGAATAAATATATATGTAGCAGCCACAAGGATATGAAGTAAAAGGGAAGGAGAAACTAGTGTGCAGGTTGAAGAAGAGCTTGTATGGCTTCAAACAAGCTCCAAGGCAATGGTATATAAAATTTGACAAGTTTATGTCTGAACAAGGTTATACTAGATGGCACTCTAATCATTGTGTTTATCTCAAAAGGAAAAATGATGGCAACTATATTATATTATTATTATATGTACTTGACATGCTTGTTGTAGGTTCTAACATGCAGGAAATAAGTGTGCTCAAAAGAAAATTTAAAAATTCATTTGCAATGAAGTATTTTGGTGTTGCAAAACAAATCCTTGGTATGAGAATAACTAGAGACAGGAAGAATCGCAAATTAACATTGTTTCAGAGTGAGTACATACAAAAGGTGTTGAAAAGATTTATTATGCAGAATGAAAAACTAGTTAGTATACCTATGGCTAGCCATTCAAAACTAATAAAGGAGGTGTGTCCCAAGACTCAGGAAGAAATGGCTTTTATGTCTAAAGTTCCATATGCATCAGCAGTAGGAAGCTTAATGTATGAAAAGTTCTGCACAAGGCTTGATATTTCACATGCAGTGGGAGTTGTAAGCAAGTACAAGAAAAATCCATGAAAAGAACATTGGCTGGTGGTGAATTGGATTCTCAGGTATTTGAGAGGTACCGCAAATCAAGAATTATGATTTGGTGGTTCAAACATTTCTCTACAGGGATACGTTGATGAAGATATGGTGAGTGATAGAGATAATAGGAGGAGCACCACAAGGTATGTGTTTATTGTAGGTGGAACAGCTATCAGTTGGGTTTCAAAATTGCAAAGTGTTTTTGTAATCTCAACAATGAAAGCAGAGTATGTTGCTGCTTGAGAGGCTAGTAAAGAAATGATTTGGTTACAAAGGTTTCTAGATGAATTGGGTAAGAAGCAGGAGTTGGGAATGTTATACAGTGACAGCCAGAGTGCCATACGTCTTGCAAAGAATTCTGCATTTCATTCCAAGACTAAACATATACAACTCAAGTACCATTTCATATGGTCAATGTTGGAAGATGGACAGTTGAAACTGGAAAAGATACACACTAGCCAGAATCTTGTAGATATGTTAACAAAAATTGTAACCAGGGAGAAACTAAGATTCTGCTCGGTTTCAATTGGTCTTCAAGTGTGATGATGAAGATGAGAGACAACCATGTCTAAAGTGGAGCATTGTCCAAAAAATGAAGCAGTGGTGGAGTTCTATAATCAATCTTGAAGTGGGATATTGTTGGGCGTGGAGCCTGATTATCTTTATTATTCAGAGTATCACTACATTTGACCCCATTTCATAATGTGGCAGCAATTCTGCCCATTTATGCGTTCTGCCAGGGGGGTCTAGGGGGGGCGATGATGATTCTTTAGAGCCCCCCTCCCAACCGGCGGGGGATCGATGGCACCGCCTCGAAGCTAAAAATAGATGTAAGATTTCCTTGTAAAATGTTGTAATTTCATAGTCAATCTGGGTCGTTCATTAGATAGAAACCTGACGATAGAAGTTATTTTTAGTTTATATTTGTTGGTCCTAGAAGGCAACCCCTCGCTATATATGAGGGAATTTTTTTGTGGCTATAGAGATGTGTATTTTGAGCAAGAAAGAGAGAGGAGGTTGTGTGAGAGCGAAGAGGGAATTACAATAGATTTTTTGTAGGTTGTATCTCTTCAATTTACTAGATAATATAAAAGGAAGGACTGGTTGTTTCTCCATGGACGTTTCCCAAATTGGGTGAACCACATATATTTGTGTCTCTCTTGTTTTATGTGTTTTCTGTGTTTATATTTTTTCAATATTTCATGTGTTCCATTGCTCTGTAGTATATAATTTTCTAACAACTGGTATTAGAGCAGAAGGTCTGTTTGGTTGATAAACTCACAGGAGAGAAGGGTTCCTAGTTTGCGTGGGAGCAATGGCGAAAGATGGTAGGTTTAGGGTCGAAAAATTTAATGGCCAAAAGTACCAACTGTGGAAGATGCAAATGGAAGATTATTTTTATCAGAAAGATATGTACCTACCATTGAGCAGAAAGACAAAGAATTTGATAAGTATGACAAACACATAATGGAATATTCTCAACAGAAGGGCACTTGGAACAATATGGTTGTGCCTAGCGGCATCGTTAGCCTTTAGTATTTCAAAGGAAATGAAAACAAAGGAGTTAATGTCAGAATTGGCCAAACTATATAAAAAACCCTCAACCTCACATAAGGTATTTCTTATGAAGCGTTTATTTAATATGAAGATGTGAGAAGGTGGATTTGTCGCTAATCATTTAAATGAATATAATATAGTTACGAGTCAGTTAAGTTATGTAGGGGTAACTTTTGATGATGATGTTAGTGATCTATTACTTTTGTGCTCATTGTGAGAAAGTTGGAATGGTTTAGTTATGTCCATTAGTAACACTATCTCTGCATCTAGTACTTTAAAGTTTGATGACGTTGTCAGTGCAATCCTTAGCGAGGAAATGCGATGGAAAAGCTCTAGTGAGACATCAGGTAATGCTTTGATCGAAGAGACTAGGGGAAGAAAAATGGAAAGAGGAAAGAGCCCAGGATATCGCAGTAAGTCCAGGAAAAGAAAATCCAAGTCTAGATCGGGGATAGTGTGCTTGAAATGTGGGAAGAAAGGACACCTGAAAAAATACTACAAGTCTCAGAAGGGAAAATAAGGAGACACAGAGTAAGAAAATAATCATGAAGCGAATGTGACAGGTGATGTGTGGCACGATGCTTTGATTCTTTCATTAGAAAATATTATTTATGCCTGGGTGGTAGATTCAAGGGCCTCATTCCATGCCACACCTCATTGGAAACATTTTCATGATTATGTTCAAAGAGATTTTGGACAAGTTCAATTGGGTGATGATAAACCCTATAAAATCATTGGAATGGGTACAATTTTCATAAAACAATGTAATAGAAATTAATGGTTGTTGAAGGAGGTAAGGCATGTTCCAGATCTGAAGAAAAATGTAATTTCAACTGGGCAGTTGGGAGGTGAAGCTTGTGTAACTACTTTTACATATAAAACCTAGAAGGTCACTAAAGGAGCCCTGGTAATAGAAAAAGGCAAAAAGGTTGGTACATTATATTTATGCAATGGTATTTCTAATTCTCTTAATGCTTTAACCTCTACAGGAGCAGATATGGAATTGTGGCATCATAGGCTTAGGCACATGAGTGAGAAGGGGATGCAAATTCTTCACTCAAGAAATTTATTTCCAGGTTTGAAGCATGTTGAATTGGAATTTTGTTAGAATTGTGTTTATGGAAAACAAAAGAGAGTCAGATTCCTTAGAGTTGGGAAAGAAAAGAAGAGCAAAAAATTAGAGCTTGTGCATACAAATGTATGGGGACATGCTCAGGTATCATCCCTCGGTGGCTCTCATTATTATGTTACTTTTATTGATGATGCAACCAGAAAGACCTGAATTTATTTAATTTGAAATAAATCTGATGTATTTGATACTTTCAAGAAATGGAAATCTTTGGTTGAAAATGAGACAGGAAAATGGTTAAAGTGTCTAAGATCAGATAATGGAGGTGAATACTGTTGCAAAGAGTTTGATAGGTATCGTTCATAGAATGGAATTCACAAAGAGAAGACATTTCTAGGAACACCACAAGAAAATGGTGTGTCAGAAAGGATGAATAGGAAAATCATGGAGCGTGCAAGGTGCATGAGATTGCATGCAGGATCGCCTTTACAATTTTGGGCAGATGTTGTAGATACTGTTGTTTGTCTAATAAACAGAAGGCCTTCAAGTTCCTTGGATGGTGGTATTCTATAGGAGGCATGGACAGGTAAAAAGGTAAACTACTCATGTTTAAAGACTTTTGGTTGTGAAGCCTTTGTCCACATTAATAAAGAAAATAGAACAAAGCTTGAGGCAAAATCAAAGAAATGTACCTTTATTGGATATGGTGTTAATGATTTTGGTTATCTCTTTTATTATTATTAAAAACAAAAAATTATTAGGAGAAAATATGTTATATTCAATGAAAAGGTTTTGTATAAGGATCAGATGTAGGAAAAGAAACAAGAAAAATAAAATAGAGAATACACAATGCTTGATGAGATCACAGAAAAAGTGAAGGTGCCTAAAAATCATAATGATCAAGAGTTACAACATAAACAACAACAAGCACCTCAAACACCTGAAAGTGGTGTTAGAAGATATACCAAGATAAGTAGACCCCCTGAACAATACTCTCATTCATTATATTATGTATTTTTGACTAATTCTGGTGAACCCGAATGTTATGAAGAAGCAGTGCAAGTAGAAACCAGGAAGAAGTGGGAGTAGGACATGAAAGAAGAGATGGACTCCTTAGTACATAACCAGACTTGGGACTTAATCAGGTTTCTTGCAGATAAACCAATTTTACATAATAAATGGGTTTACAGGTTGAAGGAAGATGGAGGTAGAAAAAGGTATAAAGCTAGACTTGTGGTGAAGGGGTTTGCACAGAAAAAGGGTATAGAATTTGATGAGATATTTTCTCCTGTTGTTAAAATGAATTCAATCAAAACTATTTTAAGTCTAGTAGTAGCTGAAGATTTGCATCTTGAGTATTTAGATGTAAAGACAACCTTTCTCCATGGGGATTTGGAGGAAGAAATATATATGCAGAAGCCACAAGGATATGAAGTAAAAGGGAAGGAGGAACTAGTGTGTAGGTTGAAGAAGAGCTTGTATGGATTAGAACAGGTTCCAAGGCAGTGGTATCTAAAATTGACAGGTTTATGTCTGAACAAGGTTATACTAGTTGCCACTTTGATCATTGTGTTTATCTCAAAAGGAACAATGATGACATTTATATTATATTATTATTGTATGTATATGACATGCTTGTTACAGGTTCTAACATGCAAGAAATAAATCCTTGGTATGAGAATAACTAGAGACGGGAAGAATTGCAAATTAACAGTGTATCAGAGTGAGTACATTCAAAAGGTGTTGAAAATATTTAATATGCATAATTCAAAACCAGTTAGTATACCTTTGGCTAGACATTTCAAACTAAGAAATTAGGAGGTGTGTCCCAAGACTCAGGAAGAAATGGCTTATATTTCTAAATTTCCATATGCATCAGAAGTTGGAAGCTTAATGTATGCAATGGTCTGCATAAGGCTTGATATTGCAAATGTAGTGGGAGTTGTAAGCAGGTACATGAAAAATCTAGGAAAAGAACATTATATGGTGATGAAGTGGATTCTCAGGTATTTGAGAGGTATCACAAATGAAGCATTATGCTTTGATGGTTCAAACACTGCTCTAGAGGGATATGTTGATGTAGATATGGTGGATGATAGAGATAACAAGAGGACCACCACAGGGTATGTGTTTACTATAGGTGCAACAATTGTCAGTTGGGTTTCAAAATTACAAATTGTTGTTGCACTCTCAACAACAAAAGCAGAGTATGTTGCTGTTATATAGGCTAGAAAAGAAATTATTTAGTTACAAAGATTTCTGGATGATTTGGGTAAGAAGCAGGAGTTGGGCAGGTCATATAATGACAACCAGAGTGCCATATATATTGCAAAGAACTATTCATTTCATTCCAATACTAAACATGTATAGCTCAAGTACCATTTCATATGGTCAGTGTTGGAATATGGACAGTTGAAGCTGGAAAAGGTACACACTAGCTAGAATCCTGAAGATATGTTAACAAAAATTGTAACCATGGAAAAACTGAGATCCTGCTCACTTTCAATTGGTCTTCAAGTATGATGATGAAGATGAGAAATAAACAGGTCCAAAATGGAGTCATTCTCCAACAAATGAGGCAGCGGTGGAGTTTCTATAATCAGTCTCCAAGTGGGAGATTGTTGGGTGTTGAGCCTGAATATCTTCTTTATTCAGAGGTATAGCCGCATTGGACCCCATTTCGTAATGTGGTGGTAACGTTGCCCGTTTATGTGCACCAACAGGGGGGTCTAAGGGGGGCGCCATCGATTCTTTAGATTCCCCCCCCCCCTCAACCTCCGGCAGGGGATCAGAGGCAGCACCCCCGAAGCTAAAAATAGATGTAAAATTTCCTTGTAAGATGTTGTAATTTCATAGTCAATCTAGGCGGTTCATTAGGCGGAAATCTGATAGTAGAAGTTATGTTTAACTTAGGGTTTTTTTCCCTAGAAGGTAACCCCTCGCTATATATGAGGGAATTGTATTACGGTTTAGAGATGTGTATTCTGAGCAAGAAATAGAGAGGATATTGTGTGAGAGCAAAGAGGGAATTATAGCAGATCTGTTGTAGGTTGTATCTCTTCATTTTTTCTGGATAATATAAAAGGAAGGACTGGTTGTTTCTCTAAGGACATAGCAAAATTGGGTGAACCACATATATATGTGTCTCTCTTGTTTTATGTGTTTTCTTTGTTTATATTTCTACAATATTTTATGTGTTTCATTGCTATGTAATATATAATTTTCTAACATAGACATGAGCCAGATCTACCTCAGTAGATGCAGATGGTATGGCCACACCAATATGACATAGTGTTTGGAATCCTAGCTCCACCTAAAAGGGGTTGTGTCCAATTGAGATATGGAGAGCTCTGTTGTACTTGTCTTGGACATATGGGAGGCTTTCATCCCATTTGTGTAAATTATTCCAGTTGTATATGCATAGAATGTGCATGATCATCATGTCGACGACCTTTGTTTATCCAACAGTTTGGGGGTGGAAAGTCGTGGACTTAGTGAAATTGGTATCCAACATTGACAAGAGGCTTAACCAAAAATGCACTAAGGAAGTTGTTGTCCCGATCTGAGATAATGGACTATGGGATCCTAAAGTATACCCACACCCATTGAAAGGAGAGCTTAGCAGTGTCTTATTCTGTGATACTCTTCTTACAGTTTGCCAGAATGTCCATCTTAGAGAATCTGTTGATGACCATGAAATCACAGTTGTTTTCATGCTTAGTAAAAGGAAGGCTCGACATGTAATCCATGGAGATGGATTCCCAAGGTTGACTAGGAGTAGGTAGAGGAGTATATAGGCCTTAATTCTTGATTGTCAATTTGACAATGGTGCAAGCAGTACAAGATCTAATGTACTTCCCAATGTCCTATCGAAAGTTCGTCCAATAAAAATAATTTTGTAGCACTGCCATGATTTTCTCTCATCTGAAATGTCCAGCAACCTGACTGTAGTGGCCTCCCAAATCATCTTGGCACACTCGCTTGAAGGAACACAGAGGTGTCTTAGGTGGCATAAAAATGTGCCCTAGAGGTGAAAATCTGGAACTTGCTTGACTTCTAGGACCATCTGGTATGTGTTTTCGAATCTGGATCACTCTTGTAAAGATGTAACTACCCCGAAGTCTCGTGTCCATAAGAGTCGAGCACAATTGTCAGCGCCATAATCAGTGGTTGGTTGAGATAGTCTGCAACATTATTGGTGTTTCTCTTCTTGTACTTGATGTTCAAATGGAACTATTCCAGATATGGAGACCATTTATGATGCTGATCATTCTACAACTTTCCTTGTGCTTGTATAAACTGCAAGGGTCAGTCATATATGTGGATGATCGTTTCCTTCTTTAGAATGTAATTCTTCCATTGTTGGCAGGTCTGCACAATGGAATACATATATTTTTCATAGGTGGGATACTTTCAGTCTATGTCTGAAAGTGTCTCATTGTGATATGCCACTAGATGCCCCTGCTGAGTAAGAATTGCCCCAATATCATAGTCGGAGGCATTTGTCTCAAACTGAAATGGTTGGTGCAAGTATGGTAATGTTAGAACTGGTGCAGAACAGAGATGATGCTTCAACTCAAAAAATTCCTTCTATTGGGATTCGAATGAGAAGAATTTTTCTTTTGCTCCACTCTTGGTAATTTGACTCAAATGCCAAGTGATATGAGAGAAGCCCAACACGAACCTTCTGTAAAAACTAGCAAGACCCATAAATCTACGTAGCTCTATTAGAGTGGTTGGGGCTAGCCAATCTTGAATAACTTGTATCTTAGTTGGGTCCACATGCACACCCCGCTCATCAATTATGTACCCCAACTATTGAACCTATGTCATACCAAAATTACATTTCTCCAAATTGGCACACAACTTGTGTTGTTGTAGGGTTTGGAGGACCTGCCAAATATGGTGTAGGTGCTCTTCCCAACTTTGGCTAAATATCAAGAATTTTTCCAAATACACTACCATGAATGATTTGGTGACAGACCGCAAGATATCATCCATCAACCTCATCAAGGTTTCAGGGGCATTCGTCAACCCGAAAGGTATGACTAGCCATTTGAAAAATTCCTCCTTGGATTTGAAGGAAGTCTTCCACACATCTAAGGGTTCGATTGGAACCTGGTGATAACCAGAATTCTAATCAATCTTGCTAAAATATTTGGGCCACTTGAGCTATTCCAGAATATCATTAATCCATGGGATTGGATACCCATTCTAGATAGTGATCTTATTTAGTGCTCGATAGTCAATACATAGTCTTCAAGTGTTTTCTTTCTTCTATACTAACATGATTGGGCTCCCACAGGGTGATGAACTTAGCTTGATGTTCCCTTTTTACAACAGCTCTTGAATCTACCTCCTAATATCATCATTCTCCATAACAAATCATTGTTAGATTGGTTTGTTGGGTAGTGACGCACCCAAAGTTAGATCAATGGAGTGCTTGACCTGACAGTGCAGGGGCACCCCTGTGGGTGAGGTGAAGATGTCCCTGTACTCCTCCACGACCTTCTGAATTTGCTATTGTCATGTGTAAGAGCCTTTTCTGGAGGCTATGGATGGGGCCACAATCTTCTTCTTACCTTGAGGGCGAATCATAAGGAAGAAAAATATGTCAATTTGGGAAATGATCTTACTACATTTCTTCACAGAGATCAAAGAGATGGCAGTAGACAGTTCTACCTTCAGTATCTTGTATAACTTATTACCTAAATAAATAATAATAGTGTGTGGCCTAGACTCAAACACAACATGAAGCTTCCACAAGTATAGTTGGCCTAATAATACATCACAAAATTCAAGAGGAGTGACATCACGCAGTACCTCATTTGTGAAGGGTTCAATGCTATAGGGAAGACTACACTGTTGGATGATGCAGAGATCTCGTCTTTGGTGAAGCCACTTGATTTTGTATGATTGTGTGTGCGGTGTGGTGTGGTCCATAGGCCTGCCACTTCATGGTTTCTTCTAAAATGAGGTTCTTTTGGATTCCTTTGTTGATGAGGAACTTCAACAAAGAACCCTTCACCCACATCTGTGAGTAGAAGAGTTGCTCCCCCTCCTGTGAATCTCCAGGCTCAATCTTTTTTATCTTGGTGGTGGTAACAATCGCACTAGGTTCCACATCAATAATTTTCTTCCCTTTTCAATTCCCCTTTAAAGGTCTTGACTCAAATTCGGAATAGGAATCTAATTCAAAATCCTTTATCTTGACCACCAGTGACTACTTGGCTCGACACTCACTTTTTTTATGAGTGTGGCTCTTATGGAAATCACACCATTTCCCAATGTCCTTCATTATA
Source organism: Pinus taeda (assembly GCA_000404065.3). Lineage (NCBI taxonomy): Eukaryota > Viridiplantae > Streptophyta > Pinopsida > Pinales > Pinaceae > Pinus > Pinus taeda. The sequence continues at coordinate 7,638 of APFE031721044.1, read as the reverse complement.
TTCGTGGTGTTTTTATTTGCTTATGTCTTCGATGGGTTGCCTTGGGTCACCCCACCTCGGCTTTGTCCTTTGTTTTACAGTTTGGGGTTCCTTTCGCTTTCTTCATATTTGCAGATCCAAAGTCTCGCTTCTTCTATTTAAATTTATACTCAATCTTGATAGCATACCAATAGATGGTGCCAAGTGAGGAGATTTACAGGAACTCTATCTTTCCTTGAGTGTATTTCTGTAAACAGTTGTGTTACTTGAGTATCAAATGTCGCTCAGAATCCTTGATGCCCAACTTCGTGCGAAAGGTATGAAAAACATTTGTGAAATTTTGTTGGCTCGAGGGTGCCTGACCCAGGTTCAGCCTTAGTTAGCCAAACAAATCCCTACACTACTGGCCCTTTCGGCATCAGCCCATAGAGCATGGATTGAAGTCTCACCCGAAGCAATATGGGGGGATGCTGGAACCAAGTTTCTGCACCCTTGAGATGGTCGTGATGTCGATTTATTCCAACTATACCTGCCTTCGTGCAGGTTTCTTATCCCTCTGCTCTACCCTTCAGTACCTTCGTGAGATGTTACGATCAGTTTCTATGCAACCCTAACTAGGGGCTGGAGTCCTTTCACACTGCTAGGGTAGCAAATTTCACTATCTCTCCAAACTATGCTAAGTATCTCACTTATCTTATTAACAGATCTTAGTTAGCTTCATGTAAACAGATGTTCTTACTTGCGTTCACTTAACCAACGTAGTCATACATATTCGTGCATCATATAAGCATTAGAAGTGAAATTCATACTCAATATAATAAATGCATAAACAGGAAATAAATATCCATAAATTATAGAATACTTCTCTTTATTGATAATTCCATATGACTACAGACTCGACTCACCCTACGCACTCAGCTGCAGGGTCCGCACACTCAGCTGCAGACTTCTAGGTCTCTGTGCACTTAGCTTCAGAGCCTAAACCTATTCTACGACCCAAGACATAGACTTCTACTTCAGAGCTATCTCTCATACACGTTCAATCTTAATCCATGTTTATTTGTCTCTAACTACTTAGAGCTTAGCTCTATTTATACAATCCATGGTCCGCGGACCATGAGTAGATCTTTTACAATTGACATTACGTTATCAAAATAAGGGTGGACAACCCTATGACCCTTTTAACATCTACATGCTCTGTGCCCACAAAATGCAGAGTATTTACATTTGAATTACAAAATTGGACCAAAATATGGGCTTTAAGCCCCAAAAATGCCCTTGGGGGATCCCGCGCCCAACAGGCCCCCAACACAAACATCGTGACTAGCCCTCGAGTCACTCTACAAGTGCAGAGATCTTAGAGAAAAGACATCCCAACTCTGTTTAGATCACCTCAGCTTCGGCAGCGCACTGAATGGCTGCCTGCTGGACTTCTTCCATGCGTTGTTTGGTGACTGCTACTGAACTGATGCTATAAATATTTTGCTGAGCTGCCTGCAATTTCGCGAGATTTCCTTCAATTGAAGTTGTAATTGTATAAGCCCCGTCTATTAATGGCTATAAGCACGCTTTTAAGACTACTTCTTTATGTCAAGCGGCATCCACCTGTTCCTTGAGTGCCTTTTCCTCCTGCATCCGTGTAAGCCTCTATGTAAGGGAAACCATCTGCGTGGTCCCTTTTACCTCGTCACACCTATTTTCCATCTCTTGCACCTCTGTCTCTAGGAACTCTACATTTCAGTCCTCCTATAGGGTGGTTAGGACCTCAAATGACTGTTCAAAAAGATGCATGCAATCTACCACTGCATTGTTAATCACCACTATCACTGTTGTGACCACGATGGTATGCTGTTCTCTGACCTCTAGTGGAGTTGAAGGTTGAGCCCTCAACTGCAACTCTGCAATCTATAGTTTAAACTCCAGTTGAACCCTAGCCATCTCTGCTCTTGCGCCGTGCACCCCTGTAGCTAATTTATGGATGCATGCCTCAACTAGTTCCTCTACCTAAATTTTCAACTCCGAGACCATCCAGCAGGCTTCCTCCACAACTTTCATTATTTGATTATTCTACTCTACTGCTTCATTATGTTGCAGGCCCAACTGCTCAACGTTGATGCGTTGTTCGCTCATTAAATGTAGAGCATCACTCTCCCTAGCCTGAGGTTCTGTGGTGACTCCATCCTGTAAAAGGTAGAGCATCTCCTGAGGGCGTGCGGCCATGTTCAAGCCTACCCATTTCAAACTGCTAACTGTGGGCCTGTCAGCCTCCTTCTCTGTAGTAAATACCCCATATGGTAGCACTATCATGTCGGTCGCCCTTGTGCACCACATTTCCTCAGTAGGCAAAGTGTCAATCGTGAGGCTGGTTGACACTGTGCCAGCCTGTGGAGTGCAAACCTGCAACTCCTGCAACTCTATCCAAAGAGCCCCCAATACCAGTTGTTGTTTTTCTTTGAACTGTTGGAGGGCCTCCAAGGTGACATCCCTCATTGTTTCGCTGATATCATGCAAATCCCCTTTGGTGAGGGTGATTGGGTCAAAATATGTCTTTAATGCCTTTGTTTTCTTTCGTAGCACTATCTGGTCTCATGTTCATGGACACTTGAGTTGGGTGGACGTTGTCTGTGGATCCACGCCACCTTGTTTTGTGTCTGTCTCTGGTTCGAGCAAAGGTGACTTATGCCCTTCACGCTCTTCTTCTCATGTTTTCTATTGTTTCTCCAACTTCACAGCGTCACACGCTACCTAGGCCTTAGCCGCTGCTTTGTCTTTCCTACATTTCTCCACCAGCTATGCCATCCGAAGCTTTGTCTCTTCCTTCTTGTGCTACATGGTGGACTTGTCCATCTCCACCACATAGCTAGTTGGAGTACGCCACTCCGATGGCCAAGACTCAAGGGCTGCAAAAATTACATCGTCGGTTGTCAGGTATGGTAAATCATGCCATATCTTCGTAGGGTCCTTTTGCACCCTGATGAAGACATGGTGGAAATCTGCTTTGAACTCTGCAAATTTTTGCAAACTAGCATAGACTTTGGGCAAAAACTGTGGGTTGTGATTGATCCCCATCTGGATATTCATTTCCATTAGGACCCAGAACATCTTACTTTCTCTGATACGTTGTGCATCCTTGGTTGCCCACAACGAAGCGTACTTCGCTGGCTCTAGAAGGTCTGGTGCAACCGAAGGGAATTGGCTATCTTTAAGCAGCTCTTATGCCACCAGTACTATCGACAATAGGATCCATGTGTAGTGAAATGTTTTGCCCTGCTCCTATGCCTCGCGACATTTCGCAAGGAACTCGCTGCATGAATATTTCACCCAGTTGAACTGGACGTCTTCTTCACATTGGGCCACTAGTTCAACCATGGGCACAAGCATCTCATCCACACAACACTTCCACATCACTTTCCCAGCCAATATTTGTGTCGCAACCTTTACTGCAGGGTTTTTAATGTTGGAGATCACATACCCTCCCTTCTTCTTCTACAGCTTTAGCATCTTCTTCATCGCTTACACGAGGGCCAACTTGCCATCTTTTTCCTCTGAAATGTTGGATGGATACTCTCCTGAGTAAGGTAGCTGTGTAATCCTATGAATCAGATGGCCTATGATGGGGATACGCTCCTCCAGCTAGAAGCACCCATCATGCACCAAGCAGAGCAGCTGTTTGATGATGAAGATGATCACTGGGGTGCAGTGGTAATGCAGCACCCAGAGCAGATTAAGTAATCCAGCTTTTTCTACACCTCTGAGCCATGTTCACGACTTCAATTGAATTGTTCCAGGGGTCGCACCAATCCTATGGCGCATTAGCTTCTCAATTGAAAAGTGGGAACTTCGCGTGGTCTGTGAGGTCCAAATATTCAAACTTTAACATAGGAACCTGTTTGGTCAATTTAGTGTGATCTAAATTGCTATTTATATTGTCAACCCGAGATTCATAGACTGACGAAGTGAGGTGTACTATATGTACTTAGATAACCATTTTCTTAAGTTTTTTTCATTTTAAGCTTTTTAGTTTGTTTTTGGATTTTATTCTTTTCTTACTGTGTGGTGATGAAAGTGAAGTGTGAAGTGTGTGGAGTGTGAATGGTTATGATTTCTATGCTTGAAAAAAAATGCTCAAAAGAAAGCTCTACAATAACTGAAATGAAACCAATCAAAAAGCGAACTAATGGCAATGGCCCAGTATCCTTGCTGCTGAAAATGAAAAGAAAGCAAAAACTTGGAAAACAATTCAAACTAAAGTAAAGCAGTTAACTCACACTACTTGAGCTTTTTAGATCCTATGCCCCTTGGCTCAATCTACCTTAGGGAAGTAATCATGAGCATAACAAGCAATATGATATTTAACTGTTAAAGAAAATAAATTGCATAAGGAAACTAACCACACTACTTGGATTCTTCAAATTATTTACCCCTTAGCTCAATCTACCTTGGGGAAGTAATTATGAACATAACAAGCAATATGATGACTAAATATAAAAAGAAATTAATCACACTACTTAGACTCCTTTAGTTCTTTACCATACAACTCAATCTACTTTATGGAAACAACTATGAGTAAGTACAATGACACTTAAATCAGACCACTGTTAGTGATATTCTGATCTCCTGCTGATATAGTCATTGAACACATAAAGAAATCATAAAATTATTAAGTAGTATGACACCTAATTCAGCAGAAAAAAAGAAATAAACAAATAACAATTGGAAAAGGACAATGCTGAATGTAAATTGCAGAAAATGAAGATCAGCAAGCAGGATAAGATGATCACATATGCCAAAAGTTATTAAAGAAAACAAAAGATTGCCCGGGCTGCCTAAAAGGACCTGCAAAAAGCACTGATCAGTTTGTAAAGACAAAGATATAAACAACAGAAATCATAAAGCATAAAATCTTATGTACAAACTAATGACAAAATAAAAACATAAAGAAACTAAACAAATACTTTACAGGGCTTTAGTATGCAGGGGCCCTCTGCCACTTCAGCCAATCAAGTGATCACAAAACTATCTTCAAAACAGTCTACTCATGTATTCAAATCAGCAACATGTAAAACAATGGGGTGGTATAACCAACAACGTGCGGAAATTACATAATAGCTCAGAAATTCTATGCAGCAAAAGTCTCTTTACAGCGTTTGGAAACGCGTTATTTATAATGTAAAAGTCCTACAGCTAATTAATCAACAACTTAAACTATTAACTGTGTGCCATGGACACGTAGATCTCATGAGCCGAGATCTAGTTAACTGTCGTTATGCTTCTTAAATCCTGGAGTGATGGGCTGTTAGATTTGTTGTTCAAACATGATCCTCAGATGCGCTGGAGCCTTCGTGAGCTGGGAACTAAGCCACGTTTCATTCAAGTGCCTTTAACAGTAACGTGCCACCGCTGGACTCTTTGGTTGGCCACGTCTTTGACTTGAGTTGACCGCGGCTTCAAAATGATGATTTGGCCGGTTCAAGGGGACACGATCCATGTACATGCCATCTGGAGCTTGCCCATATGGCCCGTTCCTTCAGAAGACACCTGGAGCACAGCCTTTAACAAAATGGTTGCAGAAACCTGTGCGGGCTGCGGAAACATGTGCTGGCTGCGAAAATTGACAAGTTTCCGCAGCTGCATGAACAAAAGACTAAACCAAACAACAGACATCAGTATAGTTAGAAAACCATGTAAACAGTCCTTTTTAAACTATGCAATGATTCAACCACTGGATGAGTGAAGTGAATGGAGTATGAGGGTTAAGAGGGTGTGTAGGGAAGGTGCAAGGTTGAGGCTCAACATACCCCCACTGTGAAGGTGTTGCATGTCCTCATGCAACCAAAACTGTGTGATTTCCCTTTTAATCTACATTCTCCGAGGCCTCTGCAAGGACATCTAGTCCTCTTTTCTTTTTCCTTGATGCCATTGGCATCATCATCCTTGGTTTTCTAACCAGACATTTAAACTTGAGTTTAATTAGAGCCCTGCTTAGCTTCTTGCATCTCTTTTTCAGTCTTCTATTCTTCTTCTGCCACAGTCCTAAATGGAGCATGGTATTGTCATGGACCATTTTGTCTACTTTACCTTGCTCTTTGAGTGTTTCATTTTCTTGTATTATGTGCCTATTTAGGACTTCC
>APFE031721040.1:110450-198599 GCA_000404065.3 Pinus taeda | reverse complement strand
TTTATTTTATAGTTCTAGAAAAGTAATAAAGTTATAATGAAAAAGAAATTGAAATTCTAGAATATGTTTTTCGAGATAGTTTTTAAATGGGATATTTTGGAGTTGTTAAGTGTGTGAAACTTGTGATTTCAGTAAATGTCTATTCGGTGGGATGTAGACGTTGATAACATCTCTCTTGCTCAGGAGGGAATCAAATCTTGAGAAAAGAATTGCAGATTTTGAGGAAAGAATTGCAGAATTGAAATTTTACCATAAAGTGAAAAGGACATCCACCTACTTTATTAAATAAGTTGAATATATAAATATAAATATAAAAGTGAATAACAATAATTTAATTTTGGTGTTTGAGATTTTGTTTACTACTACGAAAATATCGGAGGTGGATTTAAAATTATAATTTGTTTGAAAAAAATGTGTTTATAATCATCATAAATAGAAAGTACAAAGATTGTTATGGGTTGGAAATATTGTAAATTAATTGATTTTTGGATATAAATTAAGGGAAAAAATTATTTAACAAATTTTTTTATGTAAAATTTGTAGATGTAATTTTTAATGGAAGTTGTTTAAAATAATTTTATAGTTTATAATGTTAAAATTAAACGATACATTTTTTTATATAGTTGCAAATGCAAAGTGTGTGGAATAGTATATAATCTCAAAATTAAAAGATATACTTATTTTCATGTCCTCGTTACAAGAGAAAATATTTCTAATATTGAGAACATAAACCAAATATCTAATGCATATGAATAAGTTAAATAATATGGAAAATAAGAGGCTTTATAAAATTACTTTTAACTTGAACCAAAACCAATTTTGACCTAAGCTAAGATGGTGTAAGGATGTTAGTTTTGGCTAAACCATTAGATAATAAAGGAAGATATTATTTCATAAGATAAAGATATAAAAATAAATGTGGTACTTTAAAAAATTAGAAAGGGAAACAATAAGATATTATAAAGTAGTGATCAATCCTAATCTCCATGTTCAAAAGTATGTCTATGTTTCAATAATTCTAAAGAAGAAAGAAATATTGCTGACTAAGAACCAATTTTCATGAGGTACAAGATGAAAATTAAGAGTGGAAAACATTTTCTGTTAAAATATAAAGTAGTGATCAATCCTAGTCTCCATTTTCAAAAGTATGTCTATGTTTCAATAATTCTAAAGAAAAAGAAACATTGCTGACTAAGAACCAATTCTCATGAGGTACATGATGAAATTAAGAATGGAAAACATTTTCTATTAAAATGTCTCACATATACTAAGATTAGATCTCAATTTTGAATAATATATCACTCCATCAACTTTTCTAATTTTTTTAACTCAAAAAAATAATAATAACTTTGTGAAATTTATCTTAATACTCTTTAAATAAAAAAAAAAAATAATATTTAATAATTTCTAATTTCATCAAATTAATTTAATTTTAATAAATATTAATAATCATCATTAATAAAATTTTGGTTTAAAAAATATTATATTTATATTGAAATGAAATTATAATTTAATTAGAAAACGACCTAATATAATAGTAAATGAAAAATACCAAAATATAATAGTGATCGTGAAAAAGTCAATTTCTCAACGTAAAACGTTTTAATAAATCTGTGTCTCTTACCATTATGGATTTTGAAAATAAATTGTTTCAGAACTTGTTCTAAAAAGTGTATTTTACCATGATAAGTTTAGAAAATATATTGTTATAGATTTAGCAAATACATTGTTTAATAATTTGATTTACAAAAAACGAAAACTAATTCCTTCCGTGCAAACTTTAAGTCGTGAAAGTATGTGCAGCAACGGTATTTTTCACATCTATATGTTCCATTGGGCTCCTCTCACCTACAATAAACTTCTGAGATAGCTTGTGGGAGCTTTAAGGCTCTAGACCCTTTACTCACGAAGAGACAAAGTGGGAAGATGTTCTAATATGAATATAGGTAGAAAGGGGAGAGGAGTGAAGTGAAGTGAAGTGAAGTGAAGGGGAATAGAAATCTAGAATAGGTTACTTTAAATTTTTGAATATTTTTATTTTACTCAGGTAGAAATAAAGAGTGAAACCATTTAAATAGAGATGGATGTAAAAGTTTAAATAAAGATTGAAGTTAAAAGTGAGAGGAGTTTATAATTGTTTGTAATAGTTGGAGATGTAATGTAATTAAAAAGGCCAAAGAGAACATGTAACTTGTAACTTTGATAAGAAATAAAATAGAAAATGTTTAAATAGAAATGAAAGTAGAAGTAGAAGGTAAGAGTAGTATATAATGATTTGTAATTATTAAATATTTAAAATAACTAAAAACTCTGTGAGAAAATGAAATTTATTATAATTTTAGTTTTACATTATTTTTAAAAATATCAATGAAAAACCGACTTTTATAAAGTTATGTCTTTACATAGTTTTTAAAAATATTAATAAAAAACATAGAATTTTATATAGTTGTGTCTTTACATATTTTTTCTTTCAAATATGCATAAATAGTGTGAACTGCTTTGAAAAAAAAATTGTCTTAAGCCGTTGGTTGATAATATAAATAAAAAAACTAATTCATTTAAGTGGTATGGGAATTGCACATTAATCTCTAATTACTAGTCTTTTTAGGTTATCAAGTGGTCTGAGTTCATTAGCAATTACATCAGGCAAGACAGAAACTGTGAACTAGGGACATCTAATCCGTCAAAATCATTTCACCTGGGCCACATCATCCCTTAGCATGACTGGATTTTACCCACAAAGTTATTAACCGATCTTCACATCGCTTATTGACTTAATAATATTTTAGTATAACTAGATTTTTACCCACAAAATTACTAACCAATGACCTTCACATTCGCATCACTTAGTGACTTAAGAATATTTTCAATAATTACCTTTTGTTGTTTTATTTTATTTTTTTACCATTAAATTTATTTATAACATAATTTTGTCAATTTATATTAATATTATTATTAAATATTTCCTAACATTTAATAAAATAATACAATTTACATAAAATATAAATGTCGATAAATTGGTGAAAATGCAAATCATCACATTCAAATACTTTTATTTTAATTTCTTTAAAATATTTTAAAAATACAATATAAAAAAAAAAAAAATTTATAAATTTTTTTTTTTTTTCCTGGGTGAATATCATATTCACACATATTAAATGATTACCACCAATTACCACAACTAAGAGTTATTAACCAGGAGAAAAAATATCAACTATATATCATTCTTTTAAATAATAATATTTTTTTTTTAAATAATAATATTTTTATACATATATAAAAAATATGTAAAATTGATTGATAAATTAATCAAAAATAAATTTAAAAATTATTAAAATTATTACAACTTAGTGAGATGAGTAATGTGAGTAAATAAATATTTAAGCATTTTTAAAATTGTGGAGAATATATATTAAAATAATAAGGTGATGTTGTTTAGTATGAGAGCTGTTATAGTATTCAAAAATGAGTGATCATTATTTATTTAAGATAAAGATAATAGTTTTAATATATATATATATATAAATAATATATATATAATATATGACATTAAAGTAATAGTATATAAATAGTTGTTATAAAATCTATTTTATTGTATAAATTAAAACAAGAAATGAAATCTTACACTTTTGTTTTGGAAGGGGTTAGCCAATTGAGAATTGAGATATGAGGTGGATAAATAAATTGATTATTAAAATCTAAGGACCTCCATAAATTTTTGTTGGTAGTAAAAACATAACTAATGGTTGGAAGTAATTTATGTTATTTACTTGAGTTAATTTAAAGGATTTTATTTTTGGATTAAAAAGTAACTATACAAATATCAAAAAATGATGCATGAATATTGGGACCATATCCATAGGTTATGAAATAAAAGATGTGATTGAATTATCCAAGTTATCTAGATGGAATTATATTATGCAAATGCTCCAAAAAGGTTTTCATATTATAGTCCAATCAAATCTTTGAAAAATGTTATTCTAATTAATATTGGAAAATGACAAATATACACTTAGGTTTGCTTAATTTAGCACCCTTAGGAATTGGTTCCCTTATGATGAAATTATACACTTAAATTTACTTAATTTGGCACCCTTAGAAGTTGGTTCCCTTATGAAGAAAATATATACTTAGATTTTCTTAATTTGGCACCCTTAAAAGTTGGTTCCCTTAGTGAAAGGTGATTAGTATAGCCCCTATAGTCAAAACTCTATATAATATTCATTGAAACCAAAACTCTTCATTTCAACCTTCGGACTAGTGTTATACACTAAGTGTGTATTACCAAATGTTTCCACTTAATGCTATACACTTCAAGTCTATAAGCCAAGTGCGGGTAACATTCATAAAGGGAAAATAAGCAACAATGGGAGAATCGTGTGAATGTGTTCCGACCTTTAAAGTCCCACATGTAGCCTGGGCACCCACAAAGTTTATAGTCGTGTTAAGTGTAGATTGGAAGATACACTTAGCTCATAAGCCATTTATTAAAAAAACCACCTCACCTTTCACTCAATCTAACTTAAACTTCTAGAAATTATATGGAATAAAAAAATTACATAAAATTTTTATGATTCTCTTACATCATACACCCAATCTTCAAATTTTTCATGGACTCATGTTCATGAGGTCCCCTTCCACTACTTTTCCGTAATAATGCACCAAATATCCAAGGTTTCTTCTTTGGTTGGTCCCCGATTTAAGAAATTATCTCATCCATTTCTTACAACCTAAGTTCATTGGTTGCAATTGAACTTTCCACCTATGAATTTTGCAGGAATATAATTCTCCTGAATTTGTTTTCCCTTGATTGGGCAGACCCTTCCTTTCACTATCCAAGAAATGAGAATCCATGAAACTGCAAGGATTGATTGAGACTATAAATTTTGGCTTTGTTGTTCCATGTCATCTTCTTGTTCCAGACTCTTTGCTACTTTATCAATTGCAAAATTATTTTCGACTTCTCCAGTCCATTGTTCATTAAAACTGTGAACTGTTGCTCATTAAATCGAACTTTTTCAGTCATGAACATTTTTTCTATGGAAAGCAATGCTAATTTTACATTTTATGTTTGCACATGTTCATGAAACATTTTATCTTTAACATTAAATAAAATTTTGGTTTTATGAAGGAAAATTGGTCACCTCAGCTTCAGTTGATTTCTCCTGCTTCCTAATTTTTGTACTGTTGGTAATCAATTATTTCTCACTCATCATTAATATGTTTGGATCCGCTTCCTCTATGGTACTTTTAGATTTTATTGGAAATAACATATGTTGGTGTCCATCCATCTAAAAATTGTAAGTGTTCATCCTGCCATTGTAACTCACCATTCTATCATACTTCTAGGGTCTTCCAAGCAAGACATGGAAATTATCCATCTGCACAATATCAAAGAGAACTTGTTCTTTATATTTTCCAATTTGGAACTCCACTTGGAATTTCTCATTCACCAACATTTTTTGTCCTCTTTGTAACCATGAAACTTTGTTTGGTGTAGAATGTGGCATTCTATCCAGCTGCATCTTATCCACCATCTCTCTAGAAACCAAACTATCAGTACATCCATCATCAATAATTAATTTGCAACATTTACCTTTTGCCTTGCATGTTTTCCTGAATAAGCTTCTTATTTGCACGAGTTCATTTGCATCCAGCACTTGCTTTAGGAGTAAAGCTTCTCCTTCTTCTGGTTAGTTGACACATTCTTCTGCTACATCTAGAAGTTCAAGTTCTAGCTTGGTTTTTGCTAAATCTGCCCCCTTTTGTTTTCAAACTTTTTATGGACATTCAAAGGAATAATGTCCCAACTATCCACAAGTGAAACATCTCACGTGCTCTCTACCTCTGCCTCTGCGTCCCGAAGGAGTCCTCCTTCGTCTAGCATCACTAGTTTTTTTTGGAGGTGATTGTTGGTTTGAGTTGCTAGCTTGTCCCTTTTACTACTATGCTTTTCTTCCAATAGTTCTTTTTCTCATCTTCTAAACTTGCTTTATCATCAACTTCTCCTTAGTCTTCAGTGCAAGCTAATATGCATGCTCAAAATATCTCAACAACATTAAACTCAATTCATCTTTAATATCAAATCACAATCCATTGATATAAGTGGCAACTTTCTCAGGTGTATCGTCTATCTACCCTGCTCTGATATTCACTTTATAAAATTCCACCATATACTCCCTAATAGCCATCATTTTTTACTTGAGATTCTCCATATTTTTAAACAAAATTAATTGATAATATTTAGAAAGGAACTTACTTTTCAATTTAGTAGTCATCCTGCTCCAACTTTTGATCTTGGCTTTGTTCTTCAAGGCCCTTTCTTCTTGCACTTTGTCCCACCATACAAGTGCATGTCCTTTCAGCTTCATAACAACAAATATGACTTTCTTGTCTTCTGACACCTTTGCATACTCAAGATGCTTGTTCATGGCATTGATCCAATCTATTAATTATTCTAGATCCAAGATGCCATTGTATGTAGGTACTTATTCCTTTGACCCGAAACCCATTCCAACCTGACCTTGAAGCTTTATGTTCCATATGATATCTTCCAGGGTCACCAAACCTCCAAGCCATCGTCCTATTGTGATATGAAACTGTCGACGCTCTCCCTCTAGTTCTTACTACCGAACTCACGTGTCCTAGTCCCTTCCTTCCCAGTCACATAGACTAGGGTTTTGGTTGGTTCCTTCGACGTATGACTTCTAAGCGGTCCCCACTAGCCATGTCCACTCGATGCTTAGTCGGCCCAACATTATTGTTCCCAGCCTCTAAGATCTAGATTCCGAGATGGTTCTTCTAGCTTTTTACCTCTGAGGTTGATAGCTTTGGTTGGCATAGATTGTGTATTTCTCTCGTTCACGTCTATTGACGATCTCCTCCAAGGCACTTCTGCAACCAGACAATGCAATACCTTGATGATTATTCATTTGGTGCAAAGCTTTTGAACAATAAGAAATTAGCACACTCGCTCTCTCCCTTCCCTACTCTCACATGCAATTATTTTATTAATAATGTGGCAACAAATTTTAGTTACACCAATATCTTGTTAGATCCATAAAAATAGGATGTAAATCAACAAAATAGAAAAAACAAATCCTATCCAAAAGTTAGCTCTCAATCTAGGAATGGTTGAAAGCTACACTTAACTAATAAGCCATTCATTAAATAAAAACTTCACCTTCACTCAACCTAACTTAAACTTCTAGAAATTACATGGAATAAAAATATTACATAAAAAAGTTATGATGCTCATGTGTAAAAAAAAATATTTATTTTTCAAAATTAAATATTATAAGTTGTATTGGTCAACGCTAAACTAATAATGATTAGAAAATCCGCTAATATAATTTTGTAACTATATTTAAATTTACTTAATAAACACATAAAAACATAATACTTAAAATAAAATTATAATATAATAAAATTAACCATTGAATATTTACCCCAATTTTATCATAATATTATTTACTTGTAAATAGATCTATACCAATGACTTATTAACACTACATGCGTAAAAACCATGAATTATTTACAATCAAAATATTTATAAATATTTAATTTAATATATTTATTTCAATTAAATTTAAAATATATATATATCTATCTTCCATTACTATTAAAAAGAAATTCGTCTCAAAATCTTAATCGCCAAAATAGCTCAAATCTCCTTTCAGTTCCAGAGTAGTTTGCACCTAGGATATTCAATTACTAAAATAAATCTGTCAACCGCAATGGTCGTAAAAAGTGGTACTCAACGTCATGCAAGCCTTTACATTTAAGTTTCATCGATGTAACGTCATGCAGAGCAACTGACATCGAACGTCATGAAAGTCTCTACTACAGGATTTTCTTCATCTTTCGTCAAACCACGTAATTGTGAGTGGAACTCGGGAGACACGACCACTCGGCTCTCACGTCGTTGTTCATGGCCGTACCTGCACGCCAGTGAATGAATATATTCAATCCTGTCTAAATCCTTCAGCCTCCCACGCGCTTCTAGATTCGGCTAAAATTTAAAATGAATTACTTCTTGCTATTTACAATATTCGGTCCTTTCGTTTTACTTTCTCCCCATTGGCCAATAATTGTTTTTTTCTCAGTAAAGTAGCAAACAGTAATGGCCCTTTCGGACTAATATATCAAATGAATATATCCAATCCTGTCTGAGCATTATTAGTAAATCCTTATTCCTCACCATTGTCAGCCTCCAGTGTCCGTGTGGATTCGGCAGCGTCTTGGGGAGGTATAATTAACTTCTAAAATAAATTAGGTTTTTGCTATTTACAGTTGGCCGTCCTTTTGTTTCAGCAAAGTAGCAAACTGTAATGGCTTCTTGCTCTCTTTTAACATAAACAAAGGACCCCATACTCAGATGGAGCTAAACCCTAAATTTATTCAATTTGAATTGTATCTTCACAGGCCATGGAAGAACTGAAGCAACTCTTATCCCGGTCGTTTCTGGCGCTGGAACAAGCTGAAGCCAGGCTGCTTCACCTCCAAGAGCTCTTGAGAGTCACTCGCAGAGAACGAGACGAAGCGCGAGAACAGCTGTTGAAACTCGGGGCAGAATACTGCGATATGCTAACGAATAGACAGCAACAAGTCGGCATGTCTATAGATCAATTGGGGTGGCCCATACCCGGTGGAGACCTTAATGTGGATGATTATTCGGGCATGCATTGTCATTCCTCTTCTCATTCCCCTCCGGACCAATTCAGCTGGAATTCGACTCCCACCGACCAGTTCGATCTGCAACCAGGCGTCAGTCTGCATCGAACTCCGACTCCACATTCAAATTTTGAGTGTTCGAATCTCCTGGACTTAAAAGATCAACCGTTTTATCACCAAAACGAGCAGCCGCTAGGTTTAGTCGAACTGCAACAATCCGAGCATCCGCAGCAGGTTGAATCCCATTCCCTCGGCCGCCCTCCTTCCGTTCTCGGCTGCATTCGGACAGCCATGCCAGCCCATCTGGCAGAGGCCCCTAAGGACGAGTTTGAGGTCAGGCAGGGAATTTTGCCCGAAAGAGGTAATCTGTTAGAGGCCGTTATGCAGGCCCGACCGCTGTTAGAGACCCTGCTCTTGACAGGCCCGCTGCCTCAGTGGAAACACCCACCCCCTGCCATGGATTTCGTGGAGATCCCCAGAATATCTTTGTGCTCATCTCCCGATTCACCCCAACCCATTGGTCCCGTGGTACATCATGTGCCCTCTCCTCAAGGCCTTGCTAATCCTCTCCAGGTGAACTCTGCTGTTTCCCCTTCTCATGACTGCCTCCGCCCACGTAGCAGAATTAACAAATCCCCCAATGATGCGCTGATGACTTGTCCGCAATCCGGGACAGCATCTCCATCAAGCTCCTCTAAATTCCTGGTCGCCCCAGTCCTTAATTCACTGGACTCTGCCATCACAAGAGGCCGTATTTTAAAATTGCCAGCCATTAAACAATTATAATTGTCTGTTTCAAAAGACAGCAGCGAGTCCTGCAGGCTAATGTTTGTAATAACGACCGTCAAATCAAAACAATATTCATCTTCTAAATGGTTATGGTATTCCGAAAACTCCTTACTTCAGTCATTATTTCCCTAAAACATTTGTATTTCATGAAGCTAAGCCATTATTTCGTGGATCTAATCTATGCCATCTGATTAAATTTGCATGGGTAATGTATGCAGTGATCTTCATTTGAAAAAATATACAGTTCTATTGCAATATTGGTTATGTGTTATATGTTGTAAACTCAGTTGGTCAGTGCAGGGCAGTATGTGAAGTCTTTGTTACCACTAACTAATCATTAAAATTATGTAACTATATTTAATTTCTTAAAAGTTATGAATTTATTGAAAAAAATTGTGTTGTTATCTTTTCAAAGTTGTGTTGCTTTTTCATTTTTAAAGTATAAGACTTTCTTTCAGTGAAATCAACATTATTAGATTAGAAAATATTATTATTTTCTCAATAAATAGTAAAAATGTTAAATTTATTAAAAAATGTATCCTTATTTTTTTAGTTTTATAAAAAAAATCGCTTTTTATTACCAGGTTTAAATTTTAGTTTATTTAGTGATTTATCAAATTTAAGTGTTTAATTAATAGATTAAAAATGTTAAGAATTAGGGTTTTATAAGTTTACTTTATAGATTGTTTTTTTTAAATTGTTAGAATTTTTAAAACTAATAATTTATTTAATTTAATAAGTTTTGTATAAAAAAGTTTCATGCAAAATTGTAGGTTTCATTTACTACTATATTTAAAATGGAAACAAATTATGTTTTTCTTTATTAAAGTTTTAAGTGATTCAAATTGTTAATTTATTTCACCAATATATTTGCAATTGAAATTAATCATTATTATTTTCAAAAAAGTTTTAGAGGATTCAAATTTATGACCTTAATTGAATATTGAAGAATGTAAAATTTCTAAATATAAAAGCTTATTAGAATTTTAATAGTAAATAGAGATATAAGGTTATTCTCTAGTGTAATATTTTTTTATTCCATGAATAGTGTAGTGTACTTAGTGCTTTATGTATTATATTGACGAAGAGGCATTTGCTTAAAATCTTAAAATTTCCATATCTCTTGGTATGATACTTTTATATAACACACCTAAATTATAATTGAATCAAATTAAACATTCATAGCTATAATAGCATACTTTCTTCATTATCATATTCAGAACTTATTAATGTATAAAAACATAACAATGCTAATACACATAATTAGTGATATGTATAAAAAATTAATTTCACCCCATTTATATTATAACAACATTGATTTAACACAATAATAAAATAAATAAATAAAATTATGCTTTTGAAATTAATAACAAACATAAAAACTGAAATTGTCTTATATTCTACCTAGTCCCTAGCAATATATGATTTTTTTCATAAACTTTGTTCCTAGCTATATATCATTTCCTCCATGAGCTTTATCCCTAGCTGTATATCATTTCTTTCTTGAGTTTTACTGGCCACAAATTAGCATTAAAAATCTTATGATTCAAAAAATTATCTATAATTATCTTTACTCAAAAGATAATAATTATTTTACATCATTATAATTCCACATAAATCATAAAAGAACATATAACTTTATTTCAAAATATTTCAAAAAAATAGTTGTGCAATTACTCTTCTGCTTATGGAATATATTTGTGTTTTAATAATATACCAACTTTATTTCTCAGAACCAACTTATTTTAATTTCTTTAATTGCTTTTAAGTTCATTTATTTGAGCTTTGAGTGGAATTATAACTTTAGATATTTTTATCTTTTTATTTATTATCTTTTTTTTCAATTTTACTTATTATTTTGAAAATAAAAAACTAAAACTACTAATATTGAAATTATAAATTAAAAATTCTAATACAGAAAAGTAGTATCTTTTTATTCCAAAAATAAATAACCAGAAAAATAAAATAACAATATAACATAAAGCAACAGAAGAAGGTGACTAATTTATATTATTTACAGTAGGGAACATGTTTATTTACTCTTAGTGGGTTCTTAATCATGCTGGGATTTACATTATACCATTGAGAATGAAAGAAACCAAGCACCGTATGTATTGGATATATTTCCTTAGAATCTTTTATTTTTAAAGTAGAATCTTGTGTCCAGTATGTTTTATGGTGTTATTAAGGATTTACAGTGGGATAAACTCATAAAACTTGATATCTTTTGCAAACAAAAATGTTAAAATGTTATATGTTAATTATCAGTCAAGGGTTTTAAATTTTGATTAAAAATTTTGAATTTGTGGTTTATGCATTTTCTTGATGGAGGATTAAGATCTTCAAGAGTTTTGAACCAAAAGTTTTTTCTAGCTACCACCACAAAACACATCTTTTGATGAAACAGTAAGAATATTTTATTATTCACATTGTTGTATAAAAGTACATAGAAGAATTCCATTATATAGTAATGGAAGAAGCCCAATGTCATTTATGGATAATTACAACAACACGGCAAGTACAGGTCCCTATGTGAGTTTACAACTCACCATACTTAGCTCAAAGGAAAATGAAGTGTTGGTAAAGAAAAACTCCAACGCCCCCCCCAAGTGAAACATAGGGAGTAACTAAAGAAAAAAGACAACAAAGAATGGGTCTCAACAATGAGGCCTGATTAGGTACCCATGTACAAACTCTCATATGCAAGGAAAGAGAGAAAAACGTGTAGGAGAAAACTCCACCCCAAAAGAGAGAAAGATATTAGTGCTCAAATTATCATGGAGCTAAAATTGTAGATCCCATAACAATCCATTGAATGGAAAGAACATAGACGTACTCCAATGAAAAAGTACGAAATGCTGAAGTACCAAAACTTTGAAGATGAGAACTGTGAAACCTCAATGAGGTTAGTTGATCTCTGAAGTAGGATTGTTGCAAAGGCACACAGGTGGCAAACACTGCCAACTTCTCCTAGAAAAATTCCAACGGAACTAGGTGTCGGTAAAGATGCATGACAAGGACTTCAAACAAAAGCAAGACCATCAACCAACAAACAAACAATGAGGTGTGTAAGAATGGAAAACTCAGCGCAACCATTGTATAAAAACAACCTTGAAGTTATTTGAACACCATCACCATCACACAAAAAATGACAATTATCAACAAAGCAAGGACAACTATATCTATCACCATCTAACTGCCCCCATAAAACTGAAAACAAAATTGTGGGAGAAGGAAGAATTAGCAGTCTTCATTGTCAACAATTTTTCCTCCCTGAAACACAATTGAGGGAAAATGGAAATCAAGAACGAACAACTAATGCAACATGACAATATGAAGTATTTAAGAATTGGTTCAAATGACACCATGACCATCCATCAATCCATCCACAATTAATCTTGATGGTTGGCATTGGTCCACGATTCATTCTCTCGTATCTCTTTTGCAACGATCAAAATATAGAACTAGTAATTGACCAAGAATGTTGATGCTTGGGTAATTTCTTGTGATGAGGATGTGAAAATAGCTCATTTTGTGTTTTCCTAGACTCAAAGTTGTGTGCCACAACATTTTTATCTAGAATGACATTAGCACCCATGTGATCAATATGTTTATCACAATTAACACAAGCATTTTCTTCAAGCACCTCACAATTGGATGTAGGTGATGAGGCAACAACAACATTGTATCAAAGACCTACTCTTGATGTCTACATTACAAGGTTAATAGGAGCAACAATTCCCTAACCTTTCTTCCCAAGTCCTCCTCCATTATATCCCATTTCTCTCAGCAATCGAGACTGAATACCAACAGTATGGATTTCAAAATTGGGTGTGACAAAGGCATTTGATGAGTCAACATCAGGCTTCTAGAATTCAACATCATCAACTGTGGAAGAAGGAGAGTTTAGCACCTTAACATCAATTGTCTCCATCTCAAATTTATGAAGATGATTAACTTCCAATTCAAGTTCCTACTCAGACTTTTGCAGCTTTTGAATGACCTCATCCTTCTCAATCATTTGTTGTGACAATGCATCATATTTTTGTCTTAACAGTTGATATTGTTCCAACATTGTTTCTTTTAAACAATTAATCTCCATAGCATGTTGATTATTTTTCTATTCCAGCTGCTTCTTCAAATTTATGTTCTTGAGTTAGAAAAAGACTCAACTTCCAACTACAAGTCATCAAGGAGGTCAATCTTATTTTGAAATTCATATGTAGGCATCTAGAAATATTTTCCCATGGTTAATTCCAAATGTTCAACCTTGTTTATTTTTTCAGTGATTGAATTTTGCAACCTATTATTAAGAGTTGCATTCTCTTCTTGCAATAGAGTTACCACAAACTATAATTGAATGACCTCTTTGCTAATTTCATCTGTTTCTTTCTTCTCACAAAGTTCCTGTAACCTTTTACCCATTTTAAAAGGACCAAGTTGGCAAATGTGTTTCCACTATCACAAAATCAAAGAAAAAGTACAAGACTATGCTTCACCCAAAAATACAGATCAAACACATATTTCCATAGTATTTTACCCTTATGTTTTTTTAAATCCTTGAGAGTTTTAAAAAACTTTAAAAATCCCTGATGAAAAACCACCTTGGCTAGTGAACGTTTTCCACTGAAGACACAACTAGCCAGAAAAAAATATGTCAAGCACAAGGAACCTACCATTTCATCTCACGAACATGCTCGCTTGAAGAAAGACTAGTCAATAGACGAACATAATAGGTTGTAGGGAATAACAAAATTACACTCGCTTGAAATTGCACCGGAGGAACACCATACGAAGTAGATAAATATTCAAGGCAGATAAATCCCGAAGCCCTAGAAAAAGATATTGAAATGATCCATTAGCTATAGAGAACTCCAAATTATTTATTCCATTACAGTGTAGAGAAGACCCTGAGCCACTGTCATTGAGGCCACTGGTATTGGAACCTTGATTGAAGCCACAAAAGATAGGTATAAAACCCATTCATTTCAGAGTGAGGAAGACAATCTCACATCTCATAACAAATGGATGACCTTGATAAAAAGATGAATAATTTTCATCTCCTCTATGCTTGAAGCTCTCCTGCAATCCAAATACGTTCCCTAGTTATTAATCTTGGTCACGATCCATAAAACGACATTGATATATCTCTCCTAAAATCGCAAAACAAGAAAACTATGACAAAAGGGTTCACCTAGAAGTCAACATTTTCCTTGCAAAAATTGTAAGGCACATCCACAAAAAAGGCATCTAAAGACGATCGTTTACCAAAATAAATTACTCGGCAAAAACTGCATAAGCTTTCAATAATACCCAAAACACAACAGATGAAAAAGAATAATGAACATGGAGAGGAAAATGATTGGCTATTAAGGCTCCTAGAGGATAGCAGACTAATCGAGCACATTCACGGTCAACAAAAATTCCAAGTTGTAGCTCCTTAACAGTATAGAAGATATGTGGCCTCAATAGAAAAAATAGTAACGGTGGAATTCAACCCTAAGGTAAAAAGAATGCCAACTTTGTTAGAATTAATGGAGAATAGGCTCTTATTGTTACGTAGTTGTGATTTTCCTTTTCTTAGTTATTCAGTTCCTATTCTTTAGGGATGTGATTTGCTATCCCTAAAAAGTTGTATCTATTTAATATTAGAGATTAATAGTAAATAGAGATATAAGGTTATTCTCTAGTGTAATATTTTTTTATTCCATGAATAGTGTAGTGTACTTAGTGCTTTATGTATTATATTTATGTATTATATTGACGAAGAGGCATTTGCTTAAAATCTTAAAATTTCCATATCTCTTGGTATGATACTTTTATATAACACACCTAAATTATAATTGAATCAAATTAAACATTCATAACTATAATAGCATAATTTCTTCATTATCATATTCAGAACTGATTAATGTATAAAAACATAACAATGCTAATACACATAATCAGTGATATGTATAAAACATTAATTTCACCCAATTTATATTATAACAACGTTGATTTAACACAATAATAAAATAAATAAATAAAATTATGTTTTTGAAATTAATAACAAACATAAAAACTGAAATTGTCTTATATTCTACCTAGTCCCTAGCAATATATGATTTTTTTCATAAACTTTGTTCCTAGCTATATATCATTTCCTCCATGAGCTTTATCCCTAGCTGTATATCATTTCTTTCTTGAGTTTTACTGGCCACAAATTAGCATTAAAAATCTTATGATTCAAAAAATTATCTATAATTATCTTTACTTAAAAGATAATAATTATTTTACATCATTATAATTCCACATAAATCATAAAAGAACATATAACTTTATTTCAAAATATTTCAAAAAAATAGTTGTGCAATTACTCTTCTGCTTATGGAATATATTTGTGTTTTAATAATATACCAACTTTATTTCTCAGAACCAACTTATTTTCATTTCTTTAATTGCTTTGAAGTTCATTTATTTGAGCTTTGAGTGGAATTATAACTTTAGATATTTTTATCTTTTTATTTATTATCTTTTTTTTCAATTTTACTTATTATTTTGAAAATAAAAAACTAAAACTACTAATATTGAAATTATAAATTAAAAATTCTAATACAGAAAAGTAGTATCTTTTTATTCCAAAAATAAATAACCAGAAAAATAAAATAACAATATAACATAAAGCAACAGAAGAAGGTGACTAATTTATATTATTTACAGTAGGGAACATGTTTATTTACTCTTAGTGGGTTCTTAATCATGCTGGGATTTACATTATACCATTGAGAATGAAAGAAACCAAGCACCGTATGTATTGGATATATTTCCTTAGAATCTTTTATTTTTAAAGTAGAATCTTGTGTCCAGTATGTTTTATGGTGTTATTAAGGATTTACAGTGGGATAAACTCATAAAACTTGATATCTTTTGCAAACAAAAATGTTAAAATGTTATATGTTAATTATCAGTCAAGGGTTTTAAATTTTGATTAAAAATTTTGAATTTGTGGTTTATGCATTTTCTTGATGGAGGATTAAGATCTTCAAGAGTTTTGAACCAAAAGTTTTTTCTAGCTACCACCACAAAACACATCTTTTGATGAAACAGTAAGAATATTTTATTATTCACATTGTTGTATAAAAGTACATAGAAGAATTCCATTATATAGTAATGGAAGAAGCCCAATGTCATTTATGGATAATTACAACAACACGGCAAGTACAGGTCCCTATGTGAGTTTACAACTCACCATACTTAGCTCAAAGGAAAATGAAGTGTTGGTAAAGAAAAACTCCAACGCCCCCCCCAAGTGAAACATAGGGAGTAACTAAAGAAAAAAGACAACAAAGAATGGGTCTCAACAATGAGGCCTGATTAGGTACCCATGTACAAACTCTCATATGCAAGGAAAGAGAGAAAAACGTGTAGGAGAAAACTCCACCCCAAAAGAGAGAAAGATATTAGTGCTCAAATTATCATGGAGCTAAAATTGTAGATCCCATAACAATCCATTGAATGGAAAGAACATAGACGTACTCCAATGAAAAAGTACGAAATGCTGAAGTACCAAAACTTTGAAGATGAGAACTGTGAAACCTCAATGAGGTTAGTTGATCTCTGAAGTAGGATTGTTGCAAAGGCACACAGGTGGCAAACACTGCCAACTTCTCCTAGAAAAATTCCAACGGAACTAGGTGTCGGTAAAGATGCATGACAAGGACTTCAAACAAAAGCAAGACCATCAACCAACAAACAAACAATGAGGTGTGTAAGAATGGAAAACTCAGCGCAACCATTGTATAAAAACAACCTTGAAGTTATTTGAACACCATCACCATCACACAAAAAATGACAATTATCAACAAAGCAAGGACAACTATATCTATCACCATCTAATTGCCCCCAAAAAACTGAAAACAAAATTGTGGGAGAAGGAAGAATTAGCAGTCTTCATTGTCAACAATTTTTCCTCCCTGAAACACAATTGAGGGAAAATGGAAATCAAGAACGAACAACTAATGCAACATGACAATATGAAGTATTTAAGAATTGGTTCAAATGACACCATGACCATCCATCAATCCATCCACAATTAATCTTGATGGTTGGCATTGGTCCACGATTCATTCTCTCGTATCTCTTTTGCAACGATCAAAATATAGAACTAGTAATTGACCAAGAATGTTGATGCTTGGGTAATTTCTTGTGATGAGGATGTGAAAATAGCTCATTTTGTGTTTTCCTAGACTCAAAGTTGTGTGCCACAACATTTTTATCTAGAATGACATTAGCACCCATGTGATCAATATGTTTATCACAATTAACACAAGCATTTTCTTCAAGCACCTCACAATTGGATGTAGGTGATGAGGCAACAACAACATTGTATCAAAGACCTACTCTTGATGTCTACATTACAAGGTTAATAGGAGAAACAATTCCCTAACCTTTCTTCCCAAGTCGTCCTCCATTATATCCCATTTCTCTCAGCAATCGAGACTGAATACCAACAGTATGGATTTCAAAATTGGGTGTGACAAAGGCATTTGATGAGTCAACATCAGGCTTCTAGAATTCAACATCATCAACTGTGGAAGAAGGAGAGTTTAGCACCTTAACATCAATTGTCTCCATCTCAAATTTATGAAGATGATTAACTTCCAATTCAAGTTCCTACTCAGACTTTTGCAGCTTTTGAATGACCTCATCCTTCTCAATCATTTTTTGTGACAATGCATCATATTTTTGTCTTAATAGTTGATATTGTTCCAACATTGTTTCTTTTAAACAATTAATCTCCATAGCATGTTGATTATTTTTCTATTCCAGCTGCTTCTTCAAATTTATGTTCTTGCGTTAGAAAAAGACTCAACTTCCAACTACAAGTCATCAAGGAGGTCAATCTTATTTTGAAATTCATATGTAGGCATCTAGAAATATTTTCCCATGGTTAATTCCAAATGTTCAACCTTGTTTATTTTTTCAGCGATTGAATTTTGCAACCTATTACTAAGAGTTGCATTCTCTTCTTGCAATAGAGTTACCACAAACTATAATTGAATGACGTCTTTGCTAATTTCATCTGTTGCTTTCTTCTCACAAAGTTCCTGCAACCTTTTACCCATCTTAAAAGGACCAAGTTGGCAAATGTGTTTCCACTATCACAAAATCAAAGAAAAAGTACAAGACTATGCTTCACCCAAAAATACAGATCAAACACATATTTCCATAGTATTTTACCCTTATGTTTTTTTAAATCGTTGAGAGTTTTAAAAAACTTTAAAAATCACTGATGAAAAGCCACCTTGGCTAGTGAACGTTTTCCACTGAAGACACAACTAGCCAAAAAAAATATGTCAAGCACAAGGAACCTACCATTTCATCTCACGAACATGCTCGCTTGAAGAAAGACTAGTCAATAGACGAACATAATAGGTTGTAGGGAATAACAAAATTACACTCGCTTGAAATTGCACCAGAGGAACACCATACGAAGTAGATAAATATTCAAGGCAGATAAATCCCGAAGCCCTAGAAAAAGATACTGAAATGATCCATTAGCTATAGAGAACTCCAAATTATTTATTCCATTATAGTGTAGAGAAGACCCTGAGCCACTGTCATTGAGGCCACTGGTATTGGAACCTTGATTGAAGCCACAAAAGATAGGTATAAAACCCATTCATTTCAGAGTGAGGAAGACAATCTCACATCTCATAAAAAATGGAAGACCTTGATAAAAAGATGAATAATTTTCATCTCCTCTATGCTTGAAGCTCTCCTGCAATCCAAATATGTTCCCTAGTTATTAATCTTGGTCACGATCCATAAAACGACATTGATATATCTCTCCTAAAATCGCAAAACAAGAAAACTATGACAAAAGGGTTCACCTAGAAGTCAACATTTTCCTTGCAAAAATTGTAAGGCACATCCACAAAAAAGGCATCTAAAGACGATCGTTTACCAAAATAAATTACTTGGCAAAAACTGCATAAGCTTTCAATAATACCCAAAACACAACAGATGAAAAAGAATAATGAACATGGAGAGGAAAATGATTGGCTATTAAGGCTCCTAGAGGATAGCAGACTAATCGAGCACATTCACGGTCAACAAAAATTCCAAGTTGTAGCTCCTTAACAGTATAGAAGATATGTGGCCTCAATAGAAAAAATAGTAATGGTGGAATTCAACCCTAAGGTAAAAAGAATGCCAACTTTGTTAGAATTAATGGAGAATAGGCTCTTATTGTTACGTAGTTGTGATTTTCCTTTTCTTAGTTATTCAGTTCCTATTCTTTAGGGATGTGATTTGATATCCCTAAAAAATTGTATCTATTTAATATTAGAGATTAATGTGAAGCCTATGTGGTATTTTGCTTGAGGTAGCTCCTAGTGATCCGCACTTGCGAGCTCCTCTTGTGTTGTTTTGTCATTTCATGTCTTCCCTGTGCTACTCTTGACATGGTATCGGAGCTGCGGGGCTAGAAATTTTGTACATTGAGTTCAAGGCGTGACTACAGCAGATACATCACAAGGTTTTGATGGATAAACGCGACGGTTGCAGAGGAACACTTCTCATGCATTTCATTTCAGAAGCTTGGCACAAGTGCTATGTACATATTCACGACTACGTGCTGGATTACTGCGATGATCTTCATGATACTGTGGTGTATAGGCACAACTATTATCGACAATTGAGATGTTTGAGAATAGTTGCTGCTATCCAGCTCCGTGATTGAGGAAATCTGGCATAAAGGAGGTTGCGTGGCCTAGAAAGCCTACTATGTCAGGTTTGTGTGCCACATGGAGGTGCAACAATTTGTGAGCCGAATCTGAGTTTGAGATCATATTGCAGCAATGGTGAGGAAGTGCTGAGAATACTATTGTGTATGTAGAAGACTATTGTGTACAGCAGTGAGAAGACTGTTGTGTATGCCAAGGATTCGGTAGTGTGGAGGCCAGATCACCAAGAAGAACCGCTGAGGAGGTGAGGAGGCTGAGATCGTGGAAGGAACCGGCTGCATGTGAGACTAGTGAGGACTGTCATGGAGGCCGCATGGAGGAGTCAACCGCCATGGGATTGGTGTGGATCGTTGAGTGTTGTCCAAGTGAGATTGTCTTGTGTGGTGAGCTAAGAGCCTTAGAAAAGGCTCTATGGCAGCAGGTTCCTGTTGCAGCCATTAGAAAATGAAATGGTGGCATGCTTGAGATACGGTGAGGTTAACCAGCGAGAAGCAATCCACCTGTAGGAGATCAGCTCTCACATATCGGTGCAACCCTCGAGGAGGTCCTAAAGCTTGGTGTGGAGCTGCTGCTAGAGGAGTTGATGGGTGGGGTGTTCGCAAAGAACTTCAATTATGGAGCAAAGGTGGCATCCAACACGTGCAATAAGACTTACGCCCCGGAGAATCTCTTACAGCTTGGCCCCATTGGGGTTGTGAAGGAGGACTTCAATTTCAACCCCAAATCAATCCAGCAATGCTTGATTGAGAGACAGGACGAATCTGCCAGGAAAGGAGATTCAATTTTTTTTCTCTTTATTTAATTAATTTTTTTAATTAAAGTTTCAATTTCTTTAATTAAAAATATGAAGGCTCTTATTATTTTATAAAAGGGGGGCAATTTTAAAGGCAATTTGGAGTGATCATTTTGTTTAAAGAAGATCTGGGGTTTTTTTTAAATTATTGAAGGTTTTATTCATTCAAGATGAATAATTAAATTGCTGAAGCTTATCTCAATGAGAGTAATAAGCTTGATGGTTCCAATTACACCAATTAGAAGTTTAAGCTCCAGAATCTACTTGAGGGACAGAATGCTTATGGCATTGCCACTAGTGATGAGGTCAAGCCGACTATTGCAACTGGTGGATCAAATACAGTGATTCAAGACTGGGAGAAAAGGGAGATGAAGGTAAAGCTTCTCCTCAAGTTATCAGTCAAATATTGCATCCTCCCTCACATTTGGGAGTGTAAGACAACAAGTGATATATGGACAATTCTCAAAGAAATGTACAAGAGCAAGAACACTAGTCGAACTTTGTACCTTAGGAAGAAGATTCTCTCCATCAAGATGGAGGAGAATGAAGCTGCTTCTTCATTCATATCCCGGATAAAGGAGGTTAAAGATAAACTAACTGATATTGGTAAGCCTGTGGGGAATGGTGATCTAGTGACGATTACCATGAATGGCATGAGTGATGATCATCGGATGTTTATAACGGGATTGAATGCAAGAGAAAATCCTCCATGCTTTGAAGAGCTTACCAGAATCTTGCTACAAGAAGAGGAAAGGAGGTTGTCTCTTAAACCTCAAAATCTAGATCTTGCATTGATGATCCAGTTCAAGCCGAAGGGGAAAGAAATGGTTGATAATAGAAAGGGTAGAATATCACGAAAAAGAACACCACAAGGTATGACCTCGCATAAACATGAATTTGATCCTAAATGTTTTTATTGTGGCAAGATAGGCCATATTTCTAAATTTTGCCATAAGAAAAAGCCATATGGGGACAGGTACAAGCAGAGAAGACATGCAGGACATTTGGCTGATGCAGATTAGAATCAAGATGTCAGATTATTTATGGTTGATTGCACTAGCAATTGAGGAGGATGAATCACATATTTGGTTCGTAGCTTCTGAAGCCTCCTCACATATGACAGGTAAAAAGCAATGGTTCAGAGATTTTAGAGAATCCAACATAGGAGTAAAATTATACCTTGGAGATAATAGAGGGTACGATATCAAGGGACATGGAGATGTCCTTATCACTATGCCTGATGGAAACGTCAGGAATAGATTTGATGTGTGGTATGTACCTAGTATTTAGAAGAACCTGATTTCTGTATCAAAAATTACAAATCTGGATCTCAAGTTAGAATTCTTTAAATCTTATTGTATTATTAAAGACTTTTTGGATGAGATGAAGCTTATTGATACAAGTGTTTTTTTAGGAGGACTTTACAAACTCGATGTGAAGAGTACACCACAATAAGCATTGGTGTCATTGGATAAGTCTGCTGAAAATTTGTGGCATCAGCGACTTGGGTGCATCAATTTCAGTGACCTTCTTCTGTTACAGAAAAAACGTATGGTAGATGGTCTTCCTGTTTTGAAAAAGTTGCATGTTTATTGTGAAGCATGTGCATTTGGTAAACAATATAGAGATGAATTTCCTGCTGTTAATGATAGGAA
This sequence comes from Pinus taeda, assembly GCA_000404065.3. NCBI lineage: Eukaryota > Viridiplantae > Streptophyta > Pinopsida > Pinales > Pinaceae > Pinus > Pinus taeda. The sequence goes on along the minus strand of APFE031721040.1, from coordinate 175,959 downwards.
ACAGAGGGATACACTCGAACTTTTACACACTGATTTATGTGGGCCTATGCAGACAAGATCGTTAGGTGGGGCCTACTATTTTCTTATCTTTTTTATGATTTTACAAGATTCACATGGGTGTATTTTCTTAGATAGAAGAATCATGCATTTGATTATTTCAAGCAGTTAAGGAACATGATCGAAATTCAAACAAGAAATTTCATCAGGTTCCTTCGATCAAATGAAGGTGGAGAATTCAAGAAAGGGGATTTCATCAAATACTACAAAGAGCATGGGATACAACAGTAGTTTACTATAGCTTACACTCCTTAGTAGAATGGAATAGCTGAGAAGAAAAAAAAAACACTGGTGGAGTGTGCTCGCAGTATGTTAAAAGGTATAACTAATGGTTTTTGGGTAGAAGCTATCAATATTACAGTGTATTTGAGGAATAGGAGTCCCACTAAAAGTCTTGATTGATTATAAAACTCCTTTTGAAGCATTGTTTGGCTTCAAGCCTATAGTAAGTCATCTTAGAGTATTTGGTTGTAAAGCTTTTGTGCAAGTTCCCAAAGAAAACATGAAGAAGTTAGATTCAAAGGCCATTAAATGTACCTTCATTAGATACTGTAGTAAGTAAAAGGCTTAAAAATTGTTTGATCCTTCTACTCACAAGGTGTTTGTTAGTAGTGACGTAGTATTCCATGAACAAGTTGATGATGGAAATCCTGTTCAAGATAATGAATAATGTCGTGTACCATTACTTTCAAATGAGGATGTTCAAACAAGGATCAATCAACAACTACAACAATAATAGCAGCATCAACAACAAGAACAACAACAGCAACAAGATAAAGAGGAGGAAATTGAGTTCAGTCAACAAAGAGAAGAACAAAGCAAAATAGTTGACAGCCCACCAGTAAGAAGATCTAATAGGCCGAAACAATTACTAGCTCAGTATATGGATCATGCACTCATGACTGGTATGTTAAACATTGCAGAACCTTCTAATTTTCACGAAGCTAGTAAGAGTTTTGAATGGAAGGAAGCAATGAAAGAGGAATATGAATCTTTTATTAAGAATAATACGTGGGATCTAGTAAAGCTTCCCGATGGTAAACAACCCATAGGTTGCAGATGGTTATTTAAGTTAAAATTTAAAGCAAATGGGTCTATTGATAAGTATAAAGCAAGATTGGTTGCAAAGGGGTATTCCCGGAAAGAAGGTATTGACTTCGAGGAAACATTTGCGCCTATTAAAAAATTAAATACTATTAGATTGATTATTGCTTTAGCCACTAAGCATCATTGGAAAATACATCAATTAGATGTTAAATATGCTTTGTTAAATGGTGATTTAAAAGAAGAAGTATACATAATGCAGCTTGAGGGGTCGGTTAAGAAGGGAGAACAGAAGTTAGTTTGTAGACTAAAGAAAGCTTTAAATGGTTTAAAACAAGCTCCTAGATCCTGGTATGACAAAATTGGTTCATTTTTCCTAATGCATGGTTATAAATGGAGCAAAATTGATCCTAATTTGTATAACGTGTTTAATGATGAGGGGCAGATAATGTCGATTTTTTTATATGTAGATGATTTGATCATGATAGGGAGTGAAAAAAATCTCATTGAAGAAATCAAACAGCAATTATCACAGAAAATTGAGATGAAAGACCTTGGAGAAATGCATTATTGTTTTGGTCTAGAAGTTTGGAGAGATTCAAGCCAAACTTTCTTGTCCCAGGGTAAGTATGCTAAGATTTTTTTTATTAAATTTTAAATGGATAAGTACAAGTCTACATTTGTTCCTTTACAGCAGAACAACAAACTTCAGGTGAATGATGGTTCAAAATATGCAGATGCAACATTGTACAAATAGTGGGTTGGTAGCCTTATTTATTTGACTACAACGAGACCAGATCTAGCTTTAGATTATGGAGTGAGTGTTTTGAGTCAATTCATGACTCAACCTCATGAGAACCATTGGCTTGCAGCGAAAGGAGTACTGAGGTATCTGCAAGGAAATTCAAACTTTGGTATTTTGTATTCTGATTCATTTGATGTTAGCTTGACAGATTATACAGACTCTGATTAGGCAGGAAATTTAGATGATAGAAGATCAATTATACGTTATGCCTTTAGCATTGGATCCGGGGTCATCTATTGGTGCAGCAAGAAGCAACATATTGTAGCTTTATCATCGATAGAAGCATAGAATCAAACTATGTGTGCAGCAACATGTGAGACAATTTGGTTGTGTAGACTTCTCCAAGATGCAGGGGAAGAACAGAAAAAAGCTACGGTTATCAATTGCGATAATCAAAGTTCCATCAAACTGGCTTACAATCATGTGTTTCATAAAAACAGTAAGCACATAGACACTCAATTTCATTTTGTTAGGGAAAAGGTGCAGTCTAAAGAGATTTGTGTTGAATATTGTAATTCTTGTGATAATATGGCTGATATATTTACTAAGCCTCTTGGAAGACTAAAGTTTGAATTGTTTAGGGACTTATTAGATGTGTTTAAGAACCCTTTCTCCATTAAGGGGCAGTGTTAGAATTAATGGAGAATAGGCTCTTATTATTACATAGTTGTTATTTTCATTTTCTTAGTTATTCAGTTCCTATTCTTCAAGGATATGATTTGTTGTCCCTAACAAATTGTATCTATTTAGTATTGGAGATTAATGTGAAGATTGTGTGGCATTTTGCTTGAGGTAGCTCCTAGTGATTTGCACCTGTGAGCTCCTCTTGTGTTGGTTTGTCAGTTCATGTCTTCTCTGTGCTAAACTTGACAAAATTTACTCATAGAAATCTTCAAGCCAATCCATTTACATCTACTGTGTCAGAATTCGAACCCAAAATCATAAGGGCCTGCATAATTCATTCATCAGTGATCACAAAGTGGATTGTTTTGCATCCCAAACAGTGAATGGGCAACTGCATAGTCACAAGGTTGGAGAGAAGCACCAAAACTATATTCCTTACTTCAGATATGTAACAAATCCATCCCTTCTTTCCAGATCTAGGCATTCAAGCAATGGATCATGGTTATCAAGGAGGCATGATACTCAAAAAATTATTGATATTGTTGACTAGATGGTCAAACTGCTCCCACAGTGAAGATATGATTTCCAAGAATCCGAGTGACCAAACCACCCTTCAGATCCAAATCTCACTAGAACATAACTCAATTTAGGTCATGAGAAAAAAGAAACTCCAAAAAATTCCGTAAAAGAATCCAACAGGGCAGGAATTGTCTTCTCTGATACCATGTAAGAGTATTTTGTTAGTCACCATGTTCTGTAAAAATATATAGAAGACCTCCATTATATAGTAATAGAGGAGGTCGAGTGTCACTTAAGGACAACTACCACAACTCGACAAATACAAGTCCTTATGTGAGCTCACAACTCACTATACTTAGCTCATAGAGAAATGAAGCCTTGGAAAAGACAAACTTCAAGACTAGTAGTAGCCCAAAATTCTTGAAATATCACAAAAATGAATTGTATGGTAAATATACCATCGAATCTAAAAGTGAAAGAGGGTCTTCAAATCCAATCTAATTAAGACCAGCAAAGACATGATTATTTTTCATGCAACAAATGGAGATGTGTCTGTGGTATTAGAGAAAAAATATGTAAGTTCATTTTCATTTATGATATTGTGCATTGAAAGCTTCTAATAGGAAGATGAAGCACATAAAAATGAATTTACAATACAGTAAAAAGAAAATCTGTTAGCAACATATCCATCATAGAAAACTTATTTTGATCCTAATGCAATTGTGAAATTTATTTACGTATATATCATAGATAAAAAAAAATTATCCCAATCAATTTGTGAAATTCATTTACTTACAAGCTATTAATCCATTCTCATAGTATTAAATAAAAAATCATTCTCCTGCTTTTTATTCTTAAACTCTTAAGGTAGTTAATCCATTTTCTCAGGTTGTCCCCTCAAAGCAACTTATTTCTAAGGCGTTCATCTATCTTTTATATCTTTTTATGAACTAGTTTCATAACATTTAGTATCAGAGCTTTGGATTCTAGGGTTTCGCTGCTCCAAACAAGACATCATGGAATTTGTGCTATAACATTTTTTCTAAAACATTTTAGATGCTAAAACAAAAACCCATTTGGGCCGAAATAGTTTTGAACCTCAAGTCTGAATTTCAGAACCTTTCGTGCTATATTTGTGGAGATATGATCTGAGGAAGTCAACCTTTTTTCAGATTCGCAAATTGCATTCCAAACAGGTGACATGGGGAAAATCCTCATAACTTTTCTTTTGAGAATTAGATTACAATTTCGTTAGAAGTTATAGAAAGAGGATGGACTGTTGTTTCCTGTGTCTATTTTTTAGATCCGAAGGTCAAAACAGTGACACATTGCACTTCATACAAGTTCACTCTTTTGAAAAGGTATATAATTAGGTCATCTTGGGAGATTGTTCATAACTCTTACTTGGAGAATCTAAATTCGATCAGATTGGAGGAATTGGAAAGAGGAAGTAGGGGGCTACTGTAGGTCATAATTTTAGAACTTAAATATCTGAAAGTATAGAGTTACAGTCATTTCAAGATCGAGCTCCTAAAATCAAGAATAGCAGGATGAGGAAATTTGATGGCAAGGATCCGGTAAATTGGATACTACAGATGGAGAATTATTTTGATCTACATGGTGTTACACTATTACAAAAGGTATGTATTGCATCTTCATATTTAAAAAAGGATCAATTTTTATGGTATAAAGAGCTTTGTTCTCATAAACAACTTGTTACATGGTCAATCTTCACGGAGGAAATTATAGCACATTATGAGAATACAAAGAGAAACACCTTCTTTAGAGCAACAACACAACAATTGGAAGAAAAAATATAAAAAGGGCTTTGTTACAAAGTGGAGAGAAAATTTATGGAAACAATGAATTCTACCGCTCACAACTATAAACATGTAAGTGTTGTTTCTCCTAGCATTCCACAACCTACAAGGGTGACACCACAACAATTGTAAGAAAGAAGAGAAAAAGGGCTTTGTTACAATTGTGATAACAAATACACTAAAGGTCATAAGTGTGTTGGAAAGAAATTATTCTACATAGATTGTGAAGAGGAAGAAGAAAAGGAACAAGAACGGTCAAAAGAAGAAATGAAAGATCACATTGAGAAAGAGGAAATGAATCCAACCATATCTTGTAATGCATTGGCCAAAATTACCACTCAAACTATCAAGATAGAGGGACATATCAAGAAGAAAAATGTTCAAGAAGTGAAAGATCACATTGAGCATCAAGAAATGAATCTGGCCATATCTTGTAAAGCATTTGAAGAAATTACCACTCCTCAAACTATAAAGATAGAAGGACATATCAAGAAGAAAAAGGTTCAAGTAGTGAAAGATCACATCAAGCATCAACAACAAGTTCTCCATCTTTTAAAGGATAACACCACTTTGGTGCAGAATCAAATAAAACAACAGGTAGATCAACATCAGAGTGAAAAATGTTTTGGTGTAGGTGACTGGGTATTTTTACTGCTACATCTCAAGCAAGCTATTTATGAGAAGGAAATGTTGGTAATACTACATGCAGTTAAGAAATGGTAACCTTACCGAATGGAAAGACACTTCAAGGTAAAAATGGATCATGATAGTCTTAAATACATTTTAGAACAATTATTATATTTAGAAGAACAACAAAAGATGGGTCACAAATATGTTGGGATATCTCTTTGACATTATCTACAGAAAAGGGAAGAAATTTTTTGCTGCAGATGCACTCTCAAGAAAGGATGAGGATGTGGAAACATTGTTTTGTGCTATTTCTATCATCCAACTAGATTGGACAAATGAAGCAAGGGATGAATGGAAGCAGGACGAAGAAGTGTGGCCACTCATTCAAAAGTTGCAGAAGATCCCGATTCAAACAATATTGCCAGAACTTGAAGAGGAAGGAAAAATCATATTAGAACCTGGAGCAGTCACATAAACAAGAACCTGATAGCTACGAAAATTTCACAGTATCTCATCGAATGGAAGAACTTACGTGTTGAAGGTTCCAAATGGGAGGACAAGAGTTTTATACAGAAGCATTAAGAACTACTCAATCTTTGAGGACAACACTTTTTGAAGGAGAGGGGCATGTTATGCCCCTATAATACTAGTGTAACCCCTTATTGTTATTAGTACAACCCCCTTATTATATTGTTGTACCCATGTAGTCCCCATATTGTTACTATTGTACCCCATAAAAGCCCACTATTCTTATTATTGTGCCATTACATTATTATTGTTATGTCGGCTCTAATTATATTATGACCCCTTAGAATCCTATATATAGAAAGGACGTCTTGTCATTTTTATCATCCAAGAATTGTTCATTTGTGTAATGTAAAGGAAGTTTCCCCCTCGAAGAGGCTTATTTATAAGGTGTTCATCTATCTTTTCTATCTTTTTGTGAGCTAGTTTCATAACAGTTTGGCTTTTAACCTTAAGGCATGTTTGCTTTTGTAGCTGAATTCAGAGGGATCATATCCATTTTTTAAGTAAAAGATCAGATCAACATATTGAGATTCATAATCAATGATACTTATCTCGTTTACTTCTATAGTACTATCTGAATCTTCATGATATCGTATATTGGAAGTTCCTGCCAATAACCTGCAAAAACCTTGCCCTCTAACAATTTTCGCTGAATATCAATATCATACTCTTATAATGTTGTTACCCAATTATCTCTTTTCTCTCCTACTTCTATTTGAACTAGCAATTGTCTCACTGTAGGGAATGGGACTATTACTTTAGTGTGTGTTTTTAGGAGGAATGGTCTAAAATGTTTAACAAACTTAAACACAACGAATACTTGTTTTTCAACTTCGAAATAATTAAGCTCAACACCCTGCAAATTAGAACTAACGAATGATATTAGTTCTTCTACTTGTTGATCATTGATTTGTGTTAAAACAATAGCATAAGATGTTTCAGTGGCCAAAGTATACAAAATAAAAAGACTAGAAAAATTCAGAGTAATCAATGCAGGAGCATTAATGATCACTTGTTTGATCGAGTCAAAAGCCTCTTTTTCATTATGTCCCCATTTTAAGACTGAATTTTTGTTAATCATGGATTGAAAGGGTAAAAAAATATGTGAAAAATCAGGAAAAAATCCTTTTACAAAAATTTTCGGTCCCAAGAATGATTGCATAGACTTCTTCTTATGTAGCAAAGGGATATGAGAAATTTATTTTATCCTGTCAGGATCAATGTATATGCCATTTTTTGATATAATAAACCCTAAAAGTTTACCTACATAAAGAGCAAAGAATGATTTCTTTGGATTTAAGGAAGTCCCATATTTTTTGCAACGTTCAAAGATCTACTTTAAATCATGTAGATGATTACTCTTTTCCTTAGAATAGATAGTTATATCATCTAAGTAAAAAACGACTGTCCTATCAATCAAATCTTTGAAAGCTATGTCCATAGCTCTTTGGCAAGTAGCTCTAGCATTTATCAAACCAAAAATCATTTTTTGATAAGCATATGTTCCCCATTTGGTTTTGAATGTTGTCTTTAATCTATTATCTAGATGTACCAAGATTTGATTATATCCTAAAAAGCCATCAAGAAAAGACATTAACATTGAGCCTGCTACTGATTGAAGTATCTCCTCCATTATTGGTAATGAGAAATTATCTTTCTGACATGCTTTGTTGAGATTTCTAAAATCTATGCAAATCCTAATATCACCATTCTTTTTCCTCACAGGTACTAAATTTGAGACCCATTTAGAATGTCTGACAGGAATGATTATTTTGGCTTTAGGGAGTTTATTCAACTCTGCTTTGATTTGGATTTCAAGATTTGGGTGAATTTTCCTTAGTTTATATTGTACATGTTTCTCACCATAAATCATTGGAATTGTGTGTTGAATGTTAAAGGTATCATAAGTTTTCATATCTTCATAATTCTGAGCAAAAACATTTTTGTATTTCTTCAATAAACTGATGAAAGAAAATCTTTTAGGTGATGAAAGTCCAAGTCCAAGATTAACATTTTGTGGTCTGGAATCAGTGCCAAGATTTACTATTTCAAACCTTAAAGTTGAACTTTGAAGTTTTGCATTAGTGACCTTTTTGAATCTATCCTTAATATCATAAAGATCTTCTAGCTTGACCACTGATTTAGGAATAGAATTTTCATTGAGTCTCTGCTTTAATTGAAGATCATGATCACTTTCATCGATCATTTGTTCGTCATATGATCCTTTAGATGTCAAGAAATTTAAGATATCCACATCATGATTGAACACACGCCAATTGATAACATTACCTAGGATAGATGGTTGAAAAATTAATTTAATAGAAAATCTATCTGGACTATAATCTTCGGATGGAAGGAGTTTAGAAGCAACATTAGCTAGAAGATCTGCTACTGCATTCTATGATATAGGAATAGGGGAAATGTCAAATGCCAGAAAATGAGTTATGAGATCTTCAACAAGAAACTAATAGTGTTTCAGATGCCCTGAAAGACAATGGATAATATTTCTCACTTGTTTAATGAAAATTTTAGAATCAACAAATATTTTCAAATATTGGATATTCAGGCCTATTTCTTTATAGAGACCTTGAATCAATGCTTCATATTGTGCAGTATTGTTGGTACATTCAGTTTCTAATCTACATGATAGCATCATTTTTCCTCCTTCAGGACTGACTAAAATATACCATGCTCCTGCTCTGTCATTAGATGTAGATCCATCAAAATATAAAGACCAAAATAAAGGCTTATTTATAGGTTTATCTACAAGTTCATCTGCAACCCTAACACACTTAGAAGTATCGGTACTAGAGAAATTTTCGACTTGTGACATCACACTATTAACAGGAAATGGGGATTACTGAGCATTGAAATTCCCAAAAAATGATTCAGCAAAATAGTTTCCAAGAATGTTAGTATTCAAGGCTACAGGTTGATTTTCTTCTTCAAAATCAGTTACTATGTGAGTCAAATGTTTTCCGTGATCAATTTTGATTTGATTTGGTTTCCCATTATAGGGAAGCCACATGTGAGACCAATCAGTTGAAATATAAGCATGAAGTTTTTCAGACCAATCTCTACTAAGGATCAAACCATAAAAATCAGGGATGTTAGCAATTAATATATAAATTCTTTGGACAACCCTGCAATTAGTAGATAATATGATAGTAACTGAATTTATTTCTCCTAAAACTTGAACCTTAGTTTGATCTAATTGAACAATATGAACTACAGATTTTTGAGGTTCAATATTTAATTTGGAGTAAACTCATGCTGGCATTATATTTGATGAAGCCCTTGAATCGATCAAGCAATTATGCAAATTTCTATTGTAGATCTCATAAGTCAAGAGAAAAGGAGGAGTATGAGAGTTTGACCTATCCCCAAACAAAATGACATCGATAGCATCTACCTTATCAGATGGTGGATTACCTGATCCTCTAGCAGCCTTTGATAATACACTAGTTGGAAGAGGAGAAGAAGGTACTGCATTTAATTCTTTAAGCATCAAATTTTGTTGATGTTTGAGCTTGCTAAGTTCATGCGGAGAAATATTTGCTTGAGTCTTCTTCATATCTTCCACGACGTTATAATCCATGGAATTTGAAACTACTAGCATTTTAGATGATAAGGGAGGGTTGGAGGATGATGGTTGATTATGGGGAGATACAACTGGAGCTTTCTTTGTGTGAACTTTCTCTTTAGTAATAGGATTTGAGTTTTTCTTCTTTTGATTTGCTTCACTAGGCTCTACGATACATTTACTTTCGGTATTTACTGGAAGAGCTTCTTGTTCACTTTTATTATCAGAGTTGGGTAACATGAAGTCCCACATTCCATGACATTCAATTGTTTCATATTCTTCTGTTTCTTCAGCTGATAAAATTGTATATTCTTCTTCATCATCATCCAACTCAGATTCTGCATTAGATATAGCATTGGGTGGCATTGGATCAATAAGCTGGTTTCTTTTAAAGTTCCTAAATGATATTTTGGTAGAAGTTTCAGCTACTTGATTTGTTATTTCAACCATTTCGTTAGACATAGTTTTAAGAACTTTTTGTAAGCCCTCCATATGATATGGATCCTTGGTTGCCTTCTTCCTTGAATCATCTCTAAAGGTAAATTTCTTGGATTTCCTTTCTTCTAGAGCATTTTTCTTTTCCAAAGTAAGGATCCATTTTTCAACAACTATTGCTTCCTTCGTATTTTCTTCAAATGTTGGTTTGGCAGTCCTATCAACGAAGATGGTTATGTTTGAAGGAAGAGTAGAAATGTACCATTCATTTCAGACCACTTCACTAGGCTTGGATGCCGCAGGTATTTTATTTAACAACTTATTAAAGCGTGAATTGAAGTCCTTAATGGGTTCTTTTCATTTGGCTTTTAGGTTAGAGAGGTCATTAATCAAAGTTGTTGTAGACCTATCATCTCCAAACTTAGTTAGAAATTGCTCTTGGAAAGCATCCTAGCTATTGATAGAACCCCGTGGTAATGAAAAGTACCATGATCCTGCTGCTCCTTGTAGAGTGTATGGAAATAGTCTAACAACATCATCTTCTTCAGTTACTCCATTCAAGTTAATTGATAACATGAAATTGTTTATATGTTCTTCCACTAACAGGGCATTGTCAGGGTTAAATTTAGGTAGCCATTTTTCAGGATGTGCTGGCCATTAGGTCAAAGGTGCAGGCATTCTGATAGCTCCTGGGTTGGTCCATGGACATAGTTGAGGTTGATTATGTGCCATTGTTGAGCTAATAGTAGAAGATGGTGATGAAGCAGTTGAAATTGATTAGGTAGAGGATGTTGAAGTTCTTGTATCTATTTGGACTATTATTTGAAGTTGGGAAATAAATGGATGACCTTGCAATGGTACAGATGGAATGGATGATGAGGAGGACAAAGTATCACTGTGAGATTTTGATGGCGTCTTTCTAGCCACTTTTCGACTTGGTAAAGGGAATTCAACTGGTGGAATGCCAAGCTTTTCACTCTTTTCCCTAGTAAGCGGTTACGATGGGATATATTGGGAAGTAACACTGCCTTGGGATAACTCAGATTCTTCTTTGGATAATGAGATCCCTTGGAGTTTATGAATCAAATATTATACTTCAGGAGGTTTAGGAGAAGAGTTGCTTAGCATGTTTATGATTTTAGTAGTGGGTTTTATATTTTTGTTTCCAACTTCTCGCTTAGGAATAGGGGATTTAGAATGTGAAGGTGAAGTTGGAGGTGATGGTGAGGGGGAATTACTCTTAGAATGGCTTGTAGATTTAGATTTACTCACCATTCACAGTCCGGCCCTCCTTCTAGTGCCAAAAATGTTTATGTGTCTAAAATCGTAGCACCAACATTAGGGGATAACCACCCAGTCTAGACCTTAGTGCAGCTCCTTATCTATTGGTATGGTGGCTCTAACTGCATATTATGGGACCAATTTCCCAATAAATTATGATTTGATGAATAGGTGTTTTAAATATGTAAAAATATGATAGATGGTTTAATCTATAAGCTCTAAAATATATAGATATATCTATATAACCTGGGTGATCTCATAATAATAAGATTCTTGATGATTCCTAGCAGAAAAATAATAATATATATTATTTACTTATCTATAAAAAGATGCATTTAAATAATGATTACTTTGTTTAAGAAATTAAACAATGTAATATGAAAACATATCGCATAACATATTAATATTTATCGCTGACATATGTATATAACATAAAAATTCTAAATCATTTAGAAATGAAATAATATAGAGTTGTTTGAAAACATATGAATACATCAACAATAGGAAATCAATGGAATGTTAATTACATAAAACAACACAAAAGAACAGTGATAGAAGTACCAAATGCTTTTGAATCTCATTTATGCAAGTAACACTCTAGCTCAATCTTCTTATTCTAGAAACTCCAAGGAGATACAAAAATACGAGTCTTTATGAAGATATTTCACAAAAAAGTTTGCACCTTGATCCACGGCTTATAAAAAATAAATTAAGAAGTGAAGATGTGCGAACTTCTCAAGTCTAGTTTTATACAAATTGAGGACACTTTCTAAAATGACATGAAAGTGTCTTTATAGTAAAATTAAAAACAAAGTGTCCGTAAAAATTACTAAGAGTTTTTGGAACTGCCTTTATCAAAATATGGGATTTGTATTTCAAAAATAGAATTACAATAAGCTTTGAAGAGATTCATCGCATCTAGGCTTTCTCTTGCATCTTTAACCGAAAAATTGAGAGGATGCTTTGCATCTGTGGAGAATGACTCATCTTGGAGTGTAATTGCCTTACTTATGTGGCATCTGAGAGCTCAGGCATCATGTATTCAATAGCATCAACAAGGCACTTGATATTCATTTGTTGGTTGTGTGGCTTGACCAGAATGGACCAATGCACATCCTAGTTAAGACCTTGTATTCTATTAAGTGCTCTTCCTTGGTGTTCAAATCTTGCTTCCATTACTTCTCTAAAACTTTCACCTTTGGAAGTTCTCCTGGGGAACAATCAGAGATTAAACTGGCACCATATAAATTATCATTTACCAACTCAATAACATTATTCATTATAGCCCTGGTCCTGGAGGTAGCTCTTTCTGCTTTTATCAATTGTGTTTTCCATTCCGAAAACAATATCTCTTTATGAGACTCTTCAATTTTTGGTAAGTTAGTAGCTCTTCCATCTTCAGTGCTTTGCCAAGAGAGAAAATTTGTGACTTTATCTTAATAACAATATTTAACTTTAATTTATATATATATATAATATATTATATAATTAATTGAATAAATAAATTAATTAATTTTTAAAACCAACCATTGATTTATTTATAATATTTTTACCTAGTTTGACTTTTTTCCATAAAATAAAAATAATATTAAATAATAATTTGTCCTGGGTCCTAAGATCAAAATTAGCTGTTAGTCAATTTAGCTTGGAGACTCTGCTCAGACTATTTAAGATGCTAAGCTAGATCAGTTTCTTCAACTTGTCTGGACGAAACGTGTCGGCAAATGAATTCTTATGTGATTTATGCTGAAGAATCTTTCAAAAATTTGATATGGATCACAGAAGCCTCAATTCTACAAGATTTTTTTTTTTCAGAGATACTAGATAAAATTTCTTTCTTGGTTGTTGACCCTAGTCACACTAGGGGAAGAAAGAAGCAGTATCTCAACTTCATATATCTTCACTTACAGGTGAAAGCTCTATTGAGTAGGGTCGTAAAAGACAAATATGAAAAAAGTACAATATATTTTTTACTTTGGAAGATGTCAGACATGAGGAGAGGAACCAATCGGTTTGTTTGGGAAGGCTAAATGTCGAGCTAACACACTTAGAGGGCCACCTCCAGTGTGAGTTTGATCTCCAACTCCTCTAGGTTGATTTGGCACATGTTAATTCCTCATATTCTTGATTTCTAAATTGCCTAATATCAATTTTTGGCATTACAATATTACAGTGCATAAGCTAGATTAGTTGAATATCCTAACCTTCTAGAGAAATTACTTATTTAATAAGTGGTCAAAAATATTTACTTTCGAGCTAGAAATTGAAACCACATACAATAACCATTACTTAAATTAATACTTAAACTAAATGATACATTTCAGTTTGACAATGTTTTCAACCATACAAAACTTAATTAAAAACAGCCCAAAAACAAAACAAAACAATTTTGTCAAATTAGCACTAATTAATATCTCAAAATCATATATCTGAAAATTTTTCTTCGATTATTTTACGATGTTAAATATTTTTTTACGTAAACTAAATTCAAACTCATGCCTGCAACAAATTCTATCTACAAATTCCACATACCTATTTATCAACAATACAGCTTTCCTTAAGATCAAACCCTGTAATGGACCGAGTAGTTTAGTAACGAGACCTGGTATTGCGCCGCACGATCTGCTCACGAACTATCCGGACATGGAAATATAGAACGGAACATCAACCCCGAAAGACTGACGGTTATAATTATAATAATAATCTTTCAGATATATCTCAAGGTGGGAAAACGTTCTATTCGCTTCGACAAAATCGACTCACTAACATGCTCGGTGGGATGTGGACATCGATACCATCTCCCTTGTCCGACACGGAATAAAGAACTGCATTATTGAATTTTTACTATAAACGGAGAAGGACATCTGCCTACTTTATTAAATAAGACAAAATGGACTCACTAACATGCTCGGTGGGATGTGGAATAAAGAACAGCATAATTGAATTTTATGTTAGATTTTAGACTTTTGTGGATGTTTTTTGCAGTGGTATGATCCGGATTGTCCACAGTCTTTTGCTCATTGAGTCGACGTTTCAAACCCCAAAGGGGGTCCATCATCAGGACAATTTAGCAAGATAGAAAGAATGAAAGATTTAACAATCTTTCATTCTTTCTATCTTGCTAAATTGTCCTGATGATGGACCCCCTTTGGGGTTTGAAACTTCGACTCAATGAACAGAAGACTGTGAATTTTATGTTATCTTGTTTTTACATAATTTTTTTCTTTGGAATATACTTAAAAAATGTTGTTTTTTGGTTATTTTTTTTGTTTTAAGCATTCGGTTGATAATATAAATAAAAAATTAATTTATTTAAATGGCTTGTGAATTGCATATTAATTTCTAATCACTAATTTTTTTTATTTGAAGTTATATTCATTTAAAGAATATTTATTTGAAGAAATGGTATAGTTTTGCAGGGGATTGGACCATGAGATCTATAAATACTAAACTTCCCCACCTTAGCATTGGACCATATTCTCAATGCTATATATATAATTATATATATATAAATTTTAGAGTGATTTGTACTCAATATTGAAAAGTTGTTGTGTAAATGAGTGTAAAGATTACAATGTTGGATAAATTAATAATAAAATATCTAAATAATGAAAATAGTAAAACTCAATTTATTATATTGTAATTTTATTTTTATTAATAAAAGTATCCTTAATAAAATACATACGACATTAAAATAATAACATATAAATAGTAGCTATAAAATCTATTTACCATATAAATGAAAACAAGAACTGCAATACTACAAACTTGCTTTGGAGAAAGGTAGTAAATTGATATGTGAAGTGGATAAATTGATTCATTATTGAGATCCAACCACTTGCATAAATTTTGGTTGGTAGTAACCACTAATAAAGGTACACAAGTGCCGAAAAAAACATAGCTAACGGAAGGAAATAACTTATATGTTATTTATGTGAGCTATTTTCAAGGATTTTATTTTTGGATTAAAAAATAAATATACAAATATCTAAAAATGATGCATGACTATTGGGATCATATCCATAAATTATGGCGTAAAATATGTGATGCATTTAGTTAATACTGAAAAATAAATATTTATTTTTCACACTTAAATATTAAATATTAGAAGTTGCATTGGTCAACCCTAAACTAATAATATAATTTTGTAACTATATATAAATTTAATTAATAAACACAGAAAAACTTATACTAAAAATAAACTTACAATATAACACGATTAACCATAAATATTCACCTCAAATTTAGCAAGGTATTATTTACTTTTAAATAAGTTTCTATCATAACTTATTAATAACTTATTAATACCACATGTCCAAAAACCATTAATTACATTTTACAATCCAAATATTTGTAAATATTTTATTTTAACATTTTTCAAAATTACATTTTTAAATCTAAATCTTCTACCTCTTTACTACTAAAAATATTTAATAAATATTCCCTAAATGAAAATCAAAAGTGGTATTGAACGTCATGCAAGCCTTTACACATAAATGTCATCGATGTAACGTCATGCAGAGCAACTGACATCATGAAAGTCTTTACTACAGGATTTTCTTCCGCTTACGTCAAACAACGTGATTATTAGTGGAACTCGGGAGACACGACCACTGCCTGCACGCCACTTAATGAATATATTCAATCCTGTCTAAAGCCTTCAGCCCGCCACGCGCTTCTGGATTCGGCTAAAATTTAAAATGAATTAGTTCTTGCTATCTAGAATTTTCCGTCCTTTCGTTTTACTTTCTCTCCATTGTTCAACCATCTTTCATTCTTTCTATCTTGCTTACTTTCTTTCTATTGTTCAACAATCTTTCATTCTTTCTATTTTGCTAAATTATCTTGATGATGGAGTCCTTTGGGGTTTGAAACGTCAACTCAATAAACAGAAGAAGACTATGGACAATCCGAATCATACCACTACAAAAACATCCACAGAAATCTAAAATCTAACATGGCCGATAATTGTTTTTTAACATGGCCAATAATTGTTTTTTTCTCAGTAAAGTAGCAAACAGTAATGGGCCTTTCCGACTAATATATCAAATGAATATATCCAATCCTGTCTGAGCAATATTGGTAAATCCTTATTCCTCACCATTGTCAGCCTCCAGTGTGCGTGTGGATTCGGCAGCGTCTTGGGGAGGTATAATTAACTTCTAAAATAAATTAGGTTTGTCCTATTTACAGTTGGCCGTCCTGTTTTACTTCTTCCATTCTTCGTTCCCAATGGCCGATAATTGTTTTTGTTTCAGTAAAGTAGCAAACTGTAATGGCTTCTTGCTCTCTTTTAACATAAACAAAGGACCCCATACTCAGATGGAGCTAAACCCTAAATGCATTCAATTTGAATTGTATCTTCACAGGCCATGGAAGATCTGGAGCAACTCATTTCCCGGTCGTTTCTGGCGGTGCAACAAGCTGAAGCCAGGCTGCTTCACCTCCAAGAGCTCTTGAGAGTCACTCAAAGAGAACGAGACGAAGCGCGAGAACAGCTGTTGAAACTCGGGGCAGAATACTGCAGTATGCCAACGAATAGGCAGCAAAAAGTCGGCATATCTATAGATCAATTGGGGTGGTCCATGCCCGGTGGAGACCTTAATGTGGACGATTATTCGGGCATGCATTGCGATTCCACTTCTCTTTACCCTCCGGACCAATTCGGTTGGAATTGGACTCCCACCGACCCGTTCGATCTAGAACCAGGCGTCAGCCTGCATCGAACTCTGACATCACATTCAAATTTTGAGTGTTCGAATCTCCTGGAGTTAAGAGATCAACCGTTTTATCACCAAAACGAGCAGCCGCTAGGTTTAGTCGAACAGCAACAATGCGAGCATCCGCAGCAGGTCGAATCCCATTCCCTCGGCCCTCCTCCTTCCGTTCTCGGCTGCAATCGGGCAGCCATGCCAGCCCATCTGCCAGAGCCCCCTAAGGACGAGTTTGAGGTCAGGCAGGGAACTTTGCCCGAGAGAGGTAATCTGTTAGAGGCCGTTATGCAGGCCGGGCCGCTGTTAGAGACCCTGCTCTTGACAGGCCCGCTGCCTCAGTGGAAACACCCGCCACCTGCCATGGATTTTGTGGAGATCCCCAGAATATCTTTGTGCTCATCTCCAGATTCAACCCAACCCATTGGTCCCGTGGTACATCATGTGCCCTCTCCTCAAGGCCTTGCTAATCCTCTCCAGGTGAACTCTGCTGTTTCCCCTTCTCATGGCTGCCTCCGCCCACGTAGCAGAATTAACAAATCCCCCAATGATGCGCTTATGACTTGTCCGCAATCCGGGACAGCATCCGCATCAAGCTCCTCTAAATTCCTGGTCGCTCCAGTCCTTAATTCACTGGACTCTGCCATCACAAGAGTCCGTATTTTAAAATTGCCAAGATGCATTAAACAATTATAATTGTCTGTTTCAAAAGACAGCAGCGAGTCCAGTGACGACCGTCAAATCAAAACAATATTCGTCTTCTAAATGGTTATGGTATTCCGAAAGTCACTATTTGCCTGATCCAAACATTTGCATTTCATGAAGCTAGGCCATTATTTCGTGGATCTAATCTATGCCATCTGATTAAATTTGCATGGTAATGTATGGAGTGATCTTTATTTGAAAAAATATGCAGTTGTATTGCAATATTGCTTATGTTTTATATATTGTAAACTCAGTTGGTCACTGCAGCCCAGTATGTGAAGTCTTTGTTACCACTAACTAATCATTAAGATTATGTAACTATATTTAATTTCTTAAAAGTTATGAATTTGTTGAAAAAATTGTGTTGTTATCTTTTCAAAGTTGCGTTGTTTTTTCATTTTTAAAGTATAAGACTGATTTAATTAGAAATCAACGTTATTAAATTAGAAAATATTATTATTTTGTCAATACATAGTAAAAATGTTAAATTTATTTAAATTTTTTTTGAGTTTTATACCAAACAAAATTGTTTTTTATTTCAAGGTTACAAAGTTCAAATTTCAGTTTATTTAGTGATTTATCAAATTTAAGTGTTTATTAATTAATAGATTAAAAATGTTAAAAACTAGAGTTTTATAAGTTTAGTTTACAAATTGTTTTTTTTTAATTATTGGAATTTTAAGACTAATAGTTTATTTAATTTAATAGAATTTGTATAAAAAAGTTTGATGAAAATTTGTAGGTTTCATTTACCACTATATTTAGAATGGAAACAAATTTTGTTTTCTTTAATAAAATTTTAAGGGATTCAAATTTTTAATTTATTTAGCCAATATATTTACAATTGAAATTAATCATTATTGTCTTCAAAAAAGTTTTAGAGGATTCAAATTCATAACCTTAATTGAATATTGAAGAATGTATAATTTCTAAATATAAAATGGTATTAGAATTTTAATAGTAAATATTTGCTTGAATATTTCATGAATAGTGTAGTGTACTTAGTACTCTATGTATTATATTGACTAAGAGGCATTTGCTTGAAATCTTAAAATTTCCATATCCCTTGGTATGATACTTCTATATAGCACACCTAAACTATAATTGAATCAAATTAAACATTCATAGTTATAATAGCGTAACTTTTCATTATAATATTAAGAATTGATTAATACATAAAAACATAACAATGCTAACACACGTAATCAATCATATGTATAAAAATTCAATATCACTCAATTTATATTAAAACAACATTGATTTATTTTTTTGTAGGCTGGGGCGGGACTCTCCAATTTACATGTCCATCAACGGGGCAGGGTAGCCCAAGATTTGAACCCAAGAATTTCGGTTCGGTGAGACTTCATTTCCACGACCATTGCCACTTGAGCTACCCCATGTGGACTTTAAAACAACATTGATTTAACATAATAATAAAAATAAATAAATAAAATTATCTTTTTGAAATTAATGACCAACACAAAAACTGAAATTTTCTTATATTCTACCTAGTCCCTAATAATATATCATTTCTTTCATAAGCTTTGTTCCTAGCTATATATCATTTCCTCCATAAGCTTTATCCCTAGCTATATATCATTTCTTTCTTATATTTTACTATAAAATAGCCACAAATTATCATTAAAAATCTTATGATTCAAAAAATTATCTATAATTATCTTTACTCAAAAATAATAATTATTTTACATCATTATAATTCCACATAATTCATAAAAAAACATATAACTTTATTTCAAAATATTCCCAAAAAATGGTTGTGCAGTTACTCTTTCCTTATGGAATATATTTGCGTTTTAATAATATACTAAGTTTATTTCTCAAAACCAACTTATTATCATTTCTTTAGTTTCTTTGAAGTTCATTTCTTTGAGCTTGTGTGGAATTATAGCTTTTCCTATTTTTATCCTTTTATTTATTATCTGTTTTTTTTTAATTTTACTTATTATTTATTTCTTCAATTTTAAATAATTTATTACATAGTTTCAAAATAAGAAACTAAAACTACTAATGTTGAAACTATAAATTAAAAATACTAATACAGGAAAGTAGTATTTTTTTATTCTAAACATAAATAACCAGGAAAATAAGATAACAATATAACATAAAGCAATAGAAGAAAGTGACTAATTTATATGATTTAGAGTAAAGCAATAGAAGAAAGTGACTAATTTATATCATTTAGAGTAGGGATCTTGTTTATTTACTCTTAATGTGTTCTTAATCATGTTGGGGTTTACATTATACCATTGAGAATGAAATAAACCAAGCACAATAGTATCTGTTGCATATCTTTCCTTACAATTTTTTATTTTTAAAGTAGAATTTAAATTTTGATTAAAAATTTTGAATTAGTGGTTTATGCATTTTCTTGATGGAGGATTAAGACTTTCAAGAGTTTTCAACCAAAAATTTTTTCGAGCTATCACCACAAAACACATCTTTTGATGAAAGAGTAAAAGTATTTTATTATTCACATTGTTGTATGAAAGTACATAGAAGACCTCCATTATATAGTAATGGAAGAAACCTAGTACCATTTAAGGATAATTACAACAACATGGCAAATACAAGCCCCTATGTGAGTTTACAACTCACCATAATTAGCTCAAAGAAAAATGAAGTGTTGGAAAAGAAAAACTCCAACACCCCCCCTTAGGTGAAACATAGGGAGTAACTAAAGAAAAAAGACAAAAAAGAATGGGTCCCAACAACGAGGCTTGATTAGGTACCCATGTACAAACTCTCATATGCAAGGAAAGAGAGAAAAACTTGTAAGAGAAAACTCTACCCCCAAAAGAGAGAAAGATATCAATGCTCAAATTATGATCGAGCTAAAATTGTAGATCCCATAACAATCCATTGAATGGAAAGAACATAGGCCTGCTCAAATGAAAAAGTACGAAATCTTAAAGTACCAAAACTTTGAAGATGAGAACAGTGAAACCTCAATGAGGTCAGTCGATCTCTAAAGTAGGATTGTTGTAGAGGCACACAGGTGGCAAACACTGCCAACTTCTCCTAGAAAAACACCAACGAAACTAGGTGTCGGTAAAGATGCATGACAAGGATTTCAAACAAAAGCAACACCATCAACCAAAAAACAAACAATGAGGTGTGTAAGAATGGAAAATTCAGCACAACCATTTTATAAAAACAATCCTAAAGTTATTTGAACACCATCACCATCACACAAAAAATGACAATTGTCAAAAAACCAATGACAAATATATCTGTCACCATCTAACTACCCCCCCAGAATTGAAAACAAAATTGTGGGAGAAGGAAGAAATAGTAGTCTTCATTGTCAGCAAATTTTCCTCCCTGAAACACAATTGAGGGAAAATGGAAAAAAACAATTAACAACTGATGCAACATGACAATATGAAGTATTTAAGCATTGGTTCAAATGACACCATGACCATACATGAATCCATCCACAATTGGTCCTAATGGTTGGCACTGGTCCACAATTCATTCTCTCACATCTCTTTTGTAACGATTTGAATATATAACTAGTAATTGACCAAGAATGTTGATGCTTGGGTAATTTCTTCTGATAAGGATGTGAAAATATCTTATTTTGTGTTTTCCTTGACTCAAAGTTGGGTGCCACAACATTTTTATCTGGAATGACATTAGCATCCATGTGATCAATATGTTTATCATAGTTAACACACGCATTTTCTTCAAGCACCTCACAATTGGATTTGGGTGATGAGGCAACAACAACATTGTATCAAAGATATACTCTTGATGTTTGCACTACAAGGTTAATAGGAGCAACAATTTCCTAACCATTATTCCCAAGTACTCCTCCATTATATCCCATTTCTCTCAGCAATCAAGACCCAATACCAGCAATATGGTTTTCAAAATTGGGTGTGACAAAGGCATGTGATGAGTCAACATTAGGCTTCTAGAATTCAACATCATCAATTGTCGAAGAAGAAGAGTTTGGCACCTTAACATTAATTATCTCCATCTCAAATTTATGAAGATGATTAACTTCCAATTCATGTTCCTACTTAGACTCTTGTAGCTTTTGAATTACCTCATCTTTCTCAATCATTTTTTGTGACAATGCATCATATTTTTGTCTTAAGTGTTGATATGGTTCCAACATTGTTTCTTTTAAACAATTAATCTCCATAACATGTTGATTATTTTTCTCTTTCAACTGCTTCTTCAAATTTATGTTCTTGAGTTAGAAAAAGACTCAACTTCCTCCTGCAAGTCATCAAGGAGGTCAATCTTATCTTGAAATTCATATGCAAGCATCTAGAAATATTTTCCAATGGTTAATTCCAAATGTTCAACCTTGTTTATTTTTTCAGCGATTGAATTTTGCAACCTATTATTAAGAGTTTCATTCTCTTCTTGTAATAGAGTTACCATGAAATATAATTGAACTACCACTTTGCTAATTTCATCTGTTTCTTTCTTCTCACAAAATTTCTACAACCTTCTACCCATCTTGAAAGGACCAAGTTGGAAAATGTGTTTCCACTATCACAAAATCAAAGAAAAAGTACAAGACTATGCTTCACCCAAAAATGTAGATCAAACACATATTTTCATAGTATTTTATGCTTATGTTTTTTTTAAATCCTTGAGAGTTTTAAAAAACTTTAAAAATCCTTGATGAAAAACCACCTTGGCTAGTTAACATTTTCCACTGAAGACACAACTAGTGAGAAAAAATATGTTAGGCACAAGGAACCTCCCATTTCATCTCACGAACATGCTCACTTGAAGAAAGACTAGTCAATAGATGAACACAATAGGTTGGAGGGAATAACAAAATAACACTCACTTGATATTGCACCAACAAAACACCATATGGTTTAGATAAATATTTAGGACAGATAAATCTCGAAGCCTCAGAAAAAGTTACTGAAATGATCCATCAGCTATAGAGAACTCCAAATTATTTATTCCATTACAATGTAAAGAAGACCCCGAGCCACTGTCATTGAGGCCACTTGTATTGGAACCTTTATTGAAGCCATGAAAGATAGGTATAAAACCCATTCATTTCAGAGTGAGGAAGACAATCTCACATCTCATAACAAATGGAAGACCTTGATAAAAGAGGAATAATTTTCATCTCCTCTATGCCCGAAGGTTTCCTGTAATCCAAATACGTTCCCTAGTTATTAATCTTGGTCACTATCTAGAAAACGACATTGATATATCTCTCTTAAAACCATGAAACGAGAAAACTACGACAAAAGGGTTCACCTAGAAGTCAAAATTTTCCTTGGAAAAATTGTAAGGCATGTCCTAAAAAAAGGCATTCGAAGATGATCATTTACCATAATAACTTACTTGGCAAGCAACTCCATAGGATTTCAATAATACATAAAACAAAAAAGATGAAAAAGAATAATGAATAGGGAGAGGAAAATGATCAGCTATTAAGGCTCCTAGAGGATATAAAATTAATCGAGCACATTCACGGTCAACAAAAATTCCAAGTTGTAGCTCCTTAACAGTATAGAAGATATGTGGCCTCAATAGAAAAAATAGTAATAGTGGAATTCAACCCTAAGGTAAAAATAACGCCAACTTTGTTAGAATTAATGGCGAATAGGCTCTTATTGTTATGTAGTTGTGATTTTCCTTTTCTTAGTTATTCAGTTCCTATTCTTCAGGAATGTGATTTGTTGTCCGTAAAAAATTGTATCTATTTAATATTGGAGATTAATGTGAAGCCTGTGTGGCAATTTTCTTGTGGTAGCTCTTGGTGATTCACACCTGTGAGCACCTCTTGTGTTTGTTTTTCATTTCATGTCTTCCTTATGTTACTCTTGACATGGTATCGGAGCTGTAAGGCTATAAATCTTGTACGCTGAGTTCAAGGCACGACTAAAGCGGGTTCGTCGCAAGGTTTAGGTGGATAAATGTGATGGTTGCAGAGGAACACTTCTCATGCATTTGATTTCAGAAGCTTGGCATGAGTGCTGCATAGATCTTCGTGACTACGTACCGGATTATTGTGATGATATTCACGATATTGTGGTGTATAGGAGCAACTACTATCCAAAGTTGAGATGTTTGAGAATAGTTGGTTCTATCTAGTTCCGTGATTGAGAAGATCTGGCATGAAGGAGGCTGCATGGCCTAGAAATCCTACTATGTCAGATCTGTGTGTTGCATGGAGGTGCAAAAATTTGCGAGCCGAATCTAAGTTTGAGATCATATTGCAGTAGTGCTGAGAAAGTGCTGAGAAGACTGTTGTGTATGGCGGTGAGAAGACTATTCTGTATGTCGATGAGTTGGTAGTGTGGGGGCTAGATCGCCAAGAAGAACCTCTGAAGAGGTGAGGAGGTCGATATCGCAGAAGGAACCGACTGCATGTGAGACTGGTGAGGACTGTCACGTAGGCCGTGTGGAGGAGTCAACCACCAAGGGATTGGTCTGGATTGTTGAGTGTTGTCCAAGTGAGAAAAAAAATCAGTGGCATGCTTGAGCTATGGTGAGGTTGACCGGCAAGAAGCAATCCACGTGTAGGAATTCAGCGCTCACGTATGGGTTCAACCCTCGGGGAGGTCCTGAAGCTCGATGCAGAGCTGTTGATAGAGGAGTTTAGGGGTGGGGTGTTTGCACAGAACTTCGATTATCGAGAAAAGGTGACGTCCAAGACATGCAACAAGACTTATGCCTAGGAGAATCTATTACAGCTCGACCC
Source organism: Pinus taeda (assembly GCA_000404065.3). Classification (NCBI taxonomy): domain Eukaryota; kingdom Viridiplantae; phylum Streptophyta; class Pinopsida; order Pinales; family Pinaceae; genus Pinus; species Pinus taeda. Next base: position 151,505 of record APFE031721040.1, on the reverse strand, counting down.
CATTGGGGTTGTGAAGGAGGACTTCAATTTCAACCCCAAATCAATCCAGAAATGCTTAATTGAGAGACAGGACGGATCTACCAGGAAAGGAGATTCAATTTTTTTTCTCTTTTCTTAATTAATTTTTTTAATTAAAGTTTCAATTTCTTTAATGAAAAATATGGAGGCTCTTGTTATTTTATCGAAGGGGGTGGTTTCAAAGGCAATTTGGAGTGATCATTTTGTTTAAAGAAGATCTAGAGTTTGTTTAAATTATTGAAGGTTTTATTCATTCAAGATGAATAATCAAATTGCTGAAGCTTATCCCAATGAGAGTAATAAGCTTGATGGTTCCAATTACACCAATTGGAAGTTTATTGTCTATACTCTGCTTGAGGGATAGAATGCCTATGGAATTGCCACCAGTGATGAGGTCAATCCGACTATTGCAACTAGTGGATCGAATATAGCGATTCAAGACTGGGAGAAAAGGGAAATCAAGGAAAAGCTTCTCCTCAAGTTATCAGTCAAATATTGCATCATCCCTCACATTTGGGAGTGCAAGATAGTGAATGATATATGGACGATTCTCAAAGAAATGTACGAGATCAAGAACACCAGTCAAACTTTGTACCTCAGGAAGAAGATTCTCTCCATCAAGATGGAGGAGAATGAGTATATTTCTTCATTCATATCTCGGATAAAGGAGGTCAAGGATAAACTAACTGATATCGGTAAAATTGTGGCGAATGGTGATCTAGTGATGATTACCATGAACAACATGACAGATGATTATCAGATGTTTATAATGATATTGAAAGCAAGAGAAAAGACTCCATTCTTTTAAGAGCTTATCGGGATCTTGCTACAAGAAGAGGAAAGGAGGTTGTCTCTCAAACCTCAAAATCCAAATCTTGCATTGATGACCATGTTCAAGCTGAAGGGGAAAGCAGTGGTTGATCATAAGAAGGGTAGCATATCACGAAAAAAAACACCACAAAGTATGACTTTGAATAAACATGACTCTGATCCTAAATGTTTTTATTGTGGAAATATAGGCCATATTGCTAAATTTTGCCATAAGAAAAAGGCATATGGGGAGAGGTACAAACAGAGAAGACGTGCACGTCATCTAGTTGATGCAGATCAGAATCAAGATGTCAGATTATTTATGGCTGACTGCACTAGCCACTGAGGAGGATGAATCAAATATTTGGTTCGTAGATCCTGGAGCCTCGTCACATATGACAGGTAAAAAGCAATGGTTCAGAAATTTTAGAGAATCCAATACAGGATTAAAAGTATACCTTGGAGATAATAGTGGATATGAGATCAAGGGACATGCAGATGTCCTTGTCACTCTGCCTGATGGAAACATCAGGACTATATCTGATTTGTGGTATGTACCTGGTATTAAGAAGAACCTAATTTCTGTATCAAAAATTACAAATCAGGATCTCAAGGTAGAATTCTTTAAATCTTATTGTATTATTAAAGACTTGTTGGACCATACGAAGCTTATTGCTACATGTGTTCATATAGGAGGCCTCTACAAACTAGATGTGAAGAGTACACAACAGCAAGCATTGATGTCATCGGATAAGTCTGCTAAAAATTTGTGGCTACAGCAACTTGAGCACATCAATTTCAGTGACTTTCTGATGTTGCAGAACAAAGGTATGGTAGATGGTCTTCCTATTTTGAAGAGGCTGCATATTGATTGTGAAGCATGTGCATTTGATAAACAACATAGAGATGAATTTCCTACTGTTAAAGATAGGAAACAGAGGGATACAATCGAACTTGTACACACTAATATATGTGGGCCTATGCAGACAAGATCGTTAGGTGGGGCCCACTATTTTCTTATCTTTGTTGATGATTGTACAAGATTCACATGGGTGTATTTTATTAGATAGAAGAATCATGCCTTTCAGTATTTCAAGCAGTTTAGGAACATGATCGAAAATCAAACAAGAAATTTCATCAGGTTTTTTCGATCAGATCAAGGCAGAGAATTCAAGAAAGGGGATCTCATCAAATATTGCAAAGAGCATGGGATACAACAACAGTTTACAACACCTTCCACTAGTTAGCAGAATGGAGAAGATGAGAGGAAAAATAGAACAATGGTGGAGTGTGCTCGCAGTATATTGAAAGGTAAGAATCTAACTAATGGTTTTTGGGCAGAAGTTGTCAATACTGTAGTGTATTTGAAGCATAGGATTCGCACTAAAAGTCTTGATTACAAAACTCCTTTTGAAGCATAGTTTGGCTTCAAGCCTATAGTAGGTCATCTTAGAGTATTGGGTTGTAAAGCTTTTGCACATGTTCCCAAAGAAAACATGAAGAAGTTAGATTCAAAGGCCATTAAATGTACCTTCATTGGATACAGCAGTGAGTATAAGGCTTACAAATTCTTCGATCCTTATACTCACAAGGTGTTTGTTAGTAGAGACTTAGTATTCCATGAATAGGTTGATGATGGAAATCCTATTCAAGATAATGAATAATGGCATGTACCATTACTTTCAAATGAGGATGTTTAAACAGGGATCAATCAACAACAACATCAACAACAATAGCATCAACAACAATAGCAGCATCAACAATAAGATAAAGAGGAGGAAATTGAGTTCAGTCCACAAAGAGAAGAACAAAGCAGAATAGTTGACACCCCACCACTCAGGAGATCTAATAGGTCGAAACAGTTACCAGCTCAGTATAGGGATTGTGTGCTCATGACTAGTATGTTAAACATTGCAGAACCATCTAATTTTCATGAAGCTAGTAAGAGTTTTGAATGGAAGGAAGCAATGAAAGAGGAATATGAATCTGTTATTAAGAATAATACTTGGGTTCTAGTAAAGCTTCCTGATGGTAAACAACCCATAGGTTGCAGATGGTTATTTAAGTTGAAATTTAAAGAAGATTCGTCTATTGATAAGTATAAAGCAAGGTTGGTTGCAAAGGGGTATTCCCAGAAAGAAGGTATTGAATTTGAGGAAACATTTGCCCCTATTACAAAATTAAATACTAGTAGATTGATTATTGATTTAGCCACTAAGCATCATTGGAAATACATCAATTAGATGTTAAATCTGTTTTGTTAAATGGTGATTTAAAAGAAGAAGTATACTTAATGCAACTTGAGGGGTTTGTTAAGAAGGGAGAAGAGAAGTTAGTCTGTAAACTAAAGAAAGCTTTATATGGTTTAAAACAAGCTCCTAGATCCTGGTACGACAAAATTGGTTCATTTTTCCTCATGCATGGTTATAAACGAAGCAAAAAGGATCCTAATTTGTATACTGCGTTTAATGATGAGGGGAAAATAGTCTTGATTTTTTTTATATGTAGATGATCTGATCATGATAGGGAGTGCAAACAATCTCATTGAAGAAATAAAGTTGTAGTTATCACAAAAGTTTGAGATGAAGGACCTTGGAGAAATGCATTATTGTTCTGGTCTAGAAGTTTGGAGAGATTCAGGCCAAACTTTCTTGTCACAGGTTAAGTATGATAAGAGTTTTTTGACTAAATTTAAAATGGATGAGTGCAAGGCTACATTTTTTCCTTTACAGCTGCAGAACAAAAAACTTCAGGTGAATGATGGTTCGAAATATGCAGATGCAACATTGTAGAGACAATTGGTTGGTAGCCTTATTTATTTGACTCCAATGACACCAGATCTAGCTTTAGCTTATGCAGTGAGTGTTTTGAGTCAATTCATGACTCAACCTCATGAGAACCATTGGCTTGCAGCGAAAGGAGCACTGAGGTATCTGTAAGGAACTTCAGACTTTGGTATTTTGTATTCTGATTCATTTGATGTTAGCTTGACAGGTTATACAGACTCTGATTGGGCGGGAAATTTAGCTAATAGAAGATCAATTACATGTTATGACTTTAGCATTGGATCTGAGGTCATCTCTTGGTGCAGCAAGAAGCAACATATTGTAGCCTTATCATTGGCAGAAGCAAAATATCAAACTATGTGTGCAACATCATGTGAGGTAGTTTGGTTGCGCAGACTTCTCCAAGATGCAGGGGAAGAACAAACAAAAGCTACGGTTCCATCAAACCAGCTTAGAATCATGTGTTTCATAAAAACACTAATCACATAGACACTCAATTTCATTTTGTTATGGAAAAGGTGTAGTCTAAAGAGATTTGTGTTGAATATTGTAATTCTTGTGATAATAAGCCTATGGGAAGACTGAATTTTGAATTGTTTAGGGACATATTAGGTGTGTTTAAGAAACCTTTCTCCATTAAGGGAGAGTGTTAGAATTAATGGATAATATACTCTTATTGTTACATAGTTGTGATTTTCATTTTCTTAGTTATTGAGTTCCTATTCTTCAGGGATATCATTTGTTGTTCCTAACAAATTGTATTTATTCAATATTGGAGATTAATGTGAAGCCTGTGTGGCGTTTTGCTTGAGGTAACTCATCTGCACTTGTGAGCTTCTCTTGTGTTGGTTTGTCATTTCATGTCTTCCCTGTGCTACTCTTGACAAACTTCACTCATGGCAATCTTCAAGCCAATCCATTTATAGCTACCTGTGTCGGAATTCGAACCCAAAATCGTAAGGGCCTGCATGATTCATTCATCAGTGATCACAAAGTGGATTGTTTTGCATCCGAAACAGTGAATGGACAATGGCATAGTCACGAGGTTGGAGAGAAGCACCAAAACTATATCCCTTGCTTCAAATATGTAACAAATCCATCCCTTCCTTCCAGATCTAGGCATTCAAGCGATAGATCATGGTTATCAAGGAGGCATGATACTCAAAACATTACTAATATTGTTGATTAGATGGTCAAACTACTCCCATGGTGAAGATATGATTTCCAAGAATTTGAGTGACCAAACCACCCTTCAGATCTAGATCTCACTAGAACATAACTCAATTTTGATTACGAGAAAAAAGAAACTCCAAAAAATTCTGTAAAAGAATCCAACAGGGAAGGAATTGCCTGCTCTGATACCATGTAAGAGTTTTTGGTTACTCACCATGTTCTGTGAAAATATATAGAATACCTCCATTATATATCAATAGAGGAGGCCGAGTGTCACTTAAGGATAACTACAACAACTCGACAAATACAAGTCCCTATGTGAGCTCAAAACTCACTATACTTAGCTCATAGAGAAATGAAGCCTTGGAAAAGACAAACTTCAAGAGTAGTAGTAGCCCAAAATCCTTGAAATATTACAAAAATGAATTGTGTGCTAAATATACCATCAAATCTAAAAGCGAAAGAGGGTCTTGGAATCCAATCTCATTAGGACCAACAAAGGCATGATTATTTTTCATGCAACAAATGAAGATGTGTCTGTGGTAGTACAGAAAAAATATGTAAGTTCATTTTCATTTATGATGTTGTGCATTGAAAGCTTCTACTAGGAAGATGAAGCACATAAAAATGAAATTACAATATAGTAAAAAGAACATCTGCTAGCAACATATCGATAATAGAAAAATTATTTGGATCCTAATCCAATTTTGAAATTTATTTACGTATACATCATAGATAATTTTTTTGATCACAATCCATCTGTGAAATTCATTTACTTACAAGCTATTAATCCATTCTCAGAATATTAAATAAAAAATCGTGCTCCTGCTTTTTATTCTTAAACTCATCTATCTTAAGGTGGTTAATCCATTTGCAGAGCTGTAAATAAAAATTATGGTTATCACACAACAAGTTTCCATCAATAACTTCAAAGGAATTTGATACAACAATAAGAATATGTTCTACCCACGGCATCTATAACAATTTCAAACAAATAACATAGAACAATGACTAAAATAGAAATTCGTTTCAATATCATCAACAACGTGTTTGTTTTTGTTTTCTTCATCCTATGCATTACCAAATGCCTTCCTGCAAAAGGGTTGCCTCGAAATTAGTCATTATGGTTATCAATAAAGTAGGATTTGATGTCTTGGTCAAACAATTATTTATTTCCATCCTGTAAGAAAATGTAGACTATTTTTGTACTAACTTCCTCGAAGACATACTATATACAATCCTGGCACTAAATGATCACGTACAAAGAATTTTTTTGATACATCATATTAAAGAATTATAAATCTAAAAATAATGTGAGAACGAAAAAAAATGAGATATCAAAACTATTTGTGACAAATTGGAAGCTCTGTTAACTTAACGACATAGATAGGGAGAAGCATAGATCATTGTATGGAGAAGTTGTTTTCTGCATCTTTGCAAAATGATGACACTGAAAATTTTTACTTATATCAGTTCTACGATGGATAGAAACTAGAAGGTACAAGTAGAGAAGAATTTGAATGGGAGGTCATGATGAGACATGCATATTGCAGAGAATAGTAACTGTTGGGTGCATTTTGTATGGTTACTTTTTCCTTAACTTAAACCCTAATTGTTTGGTCAATTTCCTTACTTACATTTTATTTTGTATATTTTATTTTTATTTGGCTCCAAAATCAACGAAAAACCTATCCAACATCAGTCTCTTCTAAATTATGATTTTTTTATTAAAATTGTTCATTAATGAAAATCTATTTGGAAAAGCAAATGCTCATTTTTATTTTAATATATGCCACTGCTGAGCAAAAAATTAGACATGGGTTTTGTTCCTTCAGACTCGTATATAGATATAATTGTATTCACTTCTCAATAATCAATTCATATAGGCCTAGTTAATGCTTAGTCAATGCTCGGTTTAGTGTTGATGAAAATCTCTTCTTTGAGCTAAAATTAAATATGATTTAGGTTTTTAGTATTATATCAAATTGCAAGGGCACAAAAGGGTGGAATTTAACCCAAAATAATCCTAAAAATATTATTTTCTTGATTATATGAAAGATCAGGTCCTTTTTATTTTGAAGAATTTGTATAAAGGCACCCATTTGTGTGAAGATTTTACACAATTTTGTATTCTTCGTAACTTTGTTTCAAGAAGTTTTGTATCAAATTTATAAAAATTGTGTTGTATATCTATTTATGTATTTTCATCAATCATTGGATATTTTTGAATGGTCATAGTTGATAGTATTCATTAGGTGTGCATGCTTGAAGGTGGAGGGCCCTCACAGTAAACTCATGCACTTAGTTCTTTTGCTATGCATCAAGTTTGTTCCAGTATATATTTCCTCCTTATTTTAGTATTTTCATATCTTTCCTTCCATGTGCTTTCTCAAGTCATGTTTTTATATACACATATTTCACTTTTTATATCCTTAAGATTACCCATAACTAGCTTTTTTAACCTCATTGTCCAAGCTTGTTTTGTTAACCATTTATGCTATTTATTTTGTTGTTCATACTTGTGTGGATTATTTTTTAAAGTTGTCGTATCTCCCATCCTTAAATTTCATTTTTTAATGAGGAAAAATATCATAGGAAGAGTGATATGCATGAGATTATATTATTCTTGAAATCAGTAGAAAATTAAGAGTGACCCTCTCTTCTTCTCCCTAAAGTGAAAAAACCCTTATGCATGCTTGATTCATCAATCTAGCAATGTCTTGTGATGTCTTAATTTTTCATGCTTTGGTAGATTATATTATCGTTTCATAGATTACACACTGAATGGAAATATGAGCCTATTGTTGGATATTGTATGAGACTAAGAGTGGGTGCCCAATTTAGAAATGCCTTAGTGCATGAAACACCCTCACACTATGCTTACTCTATGATTGTTTTAATTTTTTTTTCAAATTTCCTTTCAAAGTATTTCATTTCAGTGGATTGGTATTCTCAAATTGAAAAATACATGATAGTGTATAATATCGGGAGTTAATCATTGTAGCCTTAAAACCATGAAAGGTTGCAACATTTCAGACACCGATGCATGCACAATAATTCAACATGTTTTGTGAATATGTGTGTTTCATTTTTATATAAGAGTGATTGAAGTAGTTTAATTTTCATTTTTTTTATTGCTTTTCTAGATTTTTTTATTTGATTTTCTATCCATTAAATAGTATTTAGTTATAATACTTTTTCATAATCTATTATTTCATTTTCATGAGTCACAATCAACTTACTATAATTTCTTTTATATATTGTAGTGTTCTTTTATGTCTATGATTATCTAGAAAGGTATAAATTTGATGTACTAATCCATGTCCTAGATTAGATTGACATTTTTGGTGTGGTTTCCAGGGGAGCACGGTTTGAGTTTGAGCTAGATTTAGAATTTTCTTAAATTTCTTTCATTTCACAATATAAGAAATTAGGACCTGGAGTAGTGTTGTAGCAACTGCAACACCCTCCAAAATTTTGGTCTTCATCCAAATTTCAGAGACTTGGTTTTTCTCCTTCATAGTTGCAAACACTCGGGCTCATCCCGTAAGCTCTTGTCGAGTTTTCACACCACTTTTGCTTGGTCGACCACCGGTCGTCTTTCGGCATGTTGATCACTATGTCATGCTTGCGAGTTTGTTTTGGAAATTTTAAAGGTTTTTATTTGTGTGTATGAGTTTTTTTTGCTCTGTCGACATCGGTCGCACTCACACAGAAAGTTGTAAAAACTGTCACACAAGTGTTGTCATGGTCGTTGGAAGACATATTTCAACTAACACACTTGTCACTCTCAACCTTTGAGTCAATATCATTGAGCACATGTTATCTTGTTGGTTTGACGTGTCTTGTCATTGAGTCATGATCTCATTGTCCTGTATGCAAAAGTACACTTGCTTTCACAATCAGTCAATTTTCCCAAAAATTTCTTGACTAGACAACCTTTCGTCAACGAGGCCCGATCTCATTGACCTTGCACTACTGCCTAGAACAACATGGAGCTTGAGGTTATCCTTTGTGTAGCCTACACTGCTCAATTCTGGAAATGAGCCAGCTGACTGTCTGCCAGAACTATGCAAAAGTTGTCCTAGAACCCGATCCAGTCTATGCTTCCCACAAGATTTCCCATCAAGCCTTCCATTGGTTAACCGAAAAAATGACTTGATTTGTGACCCAGGGTAGTATGATCTCCAAAATTGTGCAGATTGTCTTTCACCTACCCTTCTTTCCCAGTTTGCAATCAGCCCAGGAATTACGTAAAATTGTCCATCACCCTCCCTTCTTCTGCTCTTTGCAATCAACCTAGAAACTACATAGAATTGTTAGGCATGCTTCCTTGCTGACCTACCTTGCTCTCACTCAGAAAACTATGTAAATTTGGCTATCACCTACCCTTTTGTCCCGCTCTGCAATCAACGTAGAAATTGTGCAGATGTGTCCAGGCCAAGACTATCTCCCAGGATTGCACAACTTTGACCAGTAGATACTACAGCCCGATCTTGTCCTACTCTGGAAAATTGCACATATTTTTCTGCTAGTGCCTCCTACTTCCCACACTATCTTCCTCGGAGAAACTGCAAATCCAAAAAACATGACCTGTCTAGTGTTCCCCTTGAAAATTACGTATATTGGTGCAGCAGTTCCTCACACCACGCATAGCCTTCCTCCCATAAATTGCGTAATTCTTCCTCCGAGTTGGGTTTTACCCCGCAATTTCCACTACTATCCCGGATTGTGCAAATCTATCTCCCCGTGATATCTGCGTAGTTTTTCTTGACAGTACTCCGAAGCCTCGCATCCCAGCCTCTGCTATGCTCTACACAATTTCAGTGCCTTGTCCCTCGCCCAGTCACCTGCACTGAAACAGAAAACAATGCATCATGTTATACTAGGAGAATTTTGGATTTGATGTCGTCTCATCATGAGTGATTACAAGAATAGGTACATTGATGAATCATAGCATGACGATGAACAAGATGGAGAAGAGGTGCATGCTAGAAGACTTTCTCGCAGTCGAACGAACACAATAAGAACATAGAGAAAGCAAGTGAAAGGGACACATTCACATGCACCATCAAGCAAATACCAAGACCATCGAAGACCCCACACACTTTTCTGTGCGGAGGTGAAGACATGTTACATCGAGATCATACCATCACTCAACAACACAACAGCTCGACATGGACACCAAAGTTAGCTAGCACATGTGAGAAGTGTCATGTCGAGTTGTGTTGTGATTTGTCTCAGCCACATCACTACTATGGGCCATACTTGCTGTGATCAATGTAATGTAATGTGGAAGTCCAATAGACCCACATATAAAGTTGAAGAGTCATGTAAATTCGAAAAATCATAGGAAGTCAAACAGTCATGAGGGAAGTCGAAAAGTCATAAGGGTCAGTTACTTCCCTTGTCTATATATACCCCCTCATTGTATAAGCAAAGGACTTTTCACCTTGGTTCCTCCCGCATAGCCTTGAGAGTTTGTAGTCTATTCTTTGATGGGCATACAGTGGCTCCAACGTCCCACTACTAGGACTAGTGATGTATGGTGTACAAATGTGTCTTGGATCCTTCGCTTAATTCAGAAGCATGTCTCAAGCCATAACATTTTCACGCAAGTTTTTTATATGTTTGTAAGACTATTCTTTAAATGTTTGTAATGCATGTTTGCTTAACCTGCACTAAGATAGTTGAACTACTTCAGTTATTTTAGTACACATATTGTTGAAGATGTGTTGTATTGTTTATCACTGTTGTCTCCTCCGTGTGGACTATTCCACTGAACATTAGACAGACCATCTTTGTTTTTTCTTCATTATAACAATTGTCACCCCATGTGGAATACTTCATTGGATGGTGTACGTTTTTTCCCTTGAACTTTGGTTTTCACGACTGTCGCATCCGCTGTGGAATATTTTGCTAGATGTTGGACAAACCATTATTGCTATTCATATGCATTTCTTCCTGGGTTGGGACTATTCCCTCTCATCAAGAGGCTCACTTTACTTCCCCCTTTAGACAATATGAGAACTCGGACACAAATTTACATTACGCACTCACCAGGCATACTCACCTCCCTTTCTTGAATTCACAAGCATAACAATCTCATGTGTTGAACAACAAGAGATATGAAAAATATCGAAGATAATGGAAACCAGGCCATCTTACTGGATGGGACTCCTACACCAAACAGTGTGAGGTCTAGTTGGGACTTCATACCAAGGAGATCCCCTTTGTTGGCGGATCCAGCGCCATCAAAAAAATGGCACTAGAAGGAGGGATAGATGAAATGATAAGCCCGTTTCATCTGGTTTGAATCTCTTACCTAAAATGGCTCATAGACGAATCGTGCTCCCAGGTTGTTTCTCCAATTTTTCCATTTATCAAATTTCACCCACTGACAAGCTTCTCATTCACTTGTCATAGTTAAAGTTTGATGGTGAGGATGGAAGGTCCATATCCAAGCACATTTTTGATTTTCTTCAGTTTTTCCAACCTTACAAAATTGATAATGAAGAGTCTTCTTGTGTGGTTTTATTCCTTGCCCTCGTAGGTTATGCTAATCAGTGGTGTCATACCTTTCCACCTACTTCCATTCATTGCCTCTCCCTTTCCTCAAGGGCTCCATTGAGCCTTCGATAAGTATAATTATCGAGATGTTTGTGGAAGAATCAACCTATTAAGAATGAAGCCTAATTAATTAATTGAGAAATTTTCTGATCGATTTCTTCGCCTTTACTATGAAATTCCAAAAGAAGATTTAAACTAGGATTTCTTGAAACAAGAGTTTGAGCGCTTTGTTCATGTCTCTTCATATGGTAAACCTGAACCTCCATATTTTTCTATTTCCCCAACTCTTGTGGATCATGATGCATCTCAAATTGTAGAGCAGGAGCCCAACATTCCATTTGTTCCTTGTCCTCCTCCTTTTCTAGTCCGGATGTGGGTGCCCCCTCGCGGTGATTGCAAAGCTAAGGAATCTACGCACCATGTGCCCGACCCATCTTCTCATCTGTCTCTCATTTCCGTGGAGGAATTTATAGAATAGATCAGAGATCCTATAGCCAAAACTCACTCCTCCATTCAGCAAGGGGTCATCACCATTCAAAACTCAAGTCTTGAAGCTAATCTTCCTCCCTGCGATCCTCCATCATTCACAAGCCATGGCTCCTTGTACAATGACTCACTTGGTCAATCTGTTTCACCAGCCAGTTGCACACATTCTCTCAATTCTCAAGTTGATGGCTCAAATTGTGATAAAGTGTAAGGTAGTCACATTACACGGACAGAGGAGAAGAAAGGTGAGCGTACTCTCAATTCCCCATCTCTCATTCAAAATTATCCGCATCAAAATAATGAGCTTCCACTCTCTAACAATTCTCAATCTGCTAATGCCGATGAAACATCTTATATAATTAATTATTTTGATCAACCACCACTCTTGGGCAGTCATCACCACCATGCTTGCATATGTCATGACAAATGCCCAAGCACATAATGTGATCTTTCATTTTATCATGAATACTCTAACTCAAATCTAGAATTTCTTCTGGTCAAAGATGATGTTCATATCGAAACTTCCTCTTCACCTCACTTGCCCGTGTGCCCTACAATTAACAACGCATCCACATGCGTCAGAGATACTCCATGTTCTCTCACTTCTTCATCCAATGTGTTATCTCCTTAATTGACACAAGGAAATGAGGTTGTCCATGATGAAGTTGAAAATAGTTTAATCACATAGCGTACTTCCCATTCGTTGTCATCTCTTCTCTTGCATGAAGACAACTCTTCAAGTCATCTTGTTGAAGTTTAAAAATCTAGTGCAACCTGTGAAATAAATGGTTGCCATCTTGAGAGAAATTCTGAAATCAGCAACAACATCGACCCTCATTCCATGGATGATTTGGTTCAAGCTTAAAAATATGATTATGCAATTCTGGAAAGTTTCAGGATGTGCCAAGGAGTTGAGGCACTTCATCATCTGTTGATGGTTATGTCAGGACCTCGCGACTCTGGTAAGCCCCGAGAACTCAATCAAATCTATTTTTTCACACACAATCCATCTATCTGCATGGTTGCACTCGATCTGAGTTCAAGTGTAAATTTTTTTGGTATTCCGGATGTGATCTATCAAATTTTCAAGATCTCACTTATGGCCGAATTCACAAATATGTCATGATGCATCCGTCTTCATGCACATCTCTTTTATCAAACTCAAGATGGGAACTTTTGTCCCTCGTAAAATCATGGAATTATGAAGTTTGTCATCTCAATTGTTGTCTTTTCCCACAATCACACTTATTAAATTGTTTTTCTCATGGTCAACTTCTCAGTCTCATTATGAATCTTGTCCTTCAAATATGATCGCTCATTACACCAACAATTCCATGTGTGATGATCAGCACAAAAGCTATCGCATGAATCAAGTTCCTTTCATTTCACCATGTCCCAACTTGCTTCATGCATTCACAGTGTTGGCATCCCTTTTACATTCTAGTGATGACCATGATTCCTGTGCAATTTTTCACCAGTTGTAGTGGATTGGTCCATCATATCTAGCTCACAATGAACTTTTTTCCATTGTTCAACACATTTGTAAGATTATTCAGATGAATTTTTCTTTGCTCATTACAAACCGGGAATCTGTTGTCTCAACAAACTCATCTGATAATTCCCCCTTCTCAGGTGACTTTCATGCAACTCATCCTTTTTCCCAAAAGTACATTCAATGGCATTTACTTTGTGCTCTCCAATCTTCATTGTTTAGCATCTTTCTGCTCAGATTTATGTAAAGTAGGTGAGGAAATTCAACCCATGTTGATGGTTATGACAAGTCCTCACTGTCTTGGCATGATTGATGAGGATGATTATATTTATTTTTCTGTAAAATACTCCCATTGTGATCCCATCTCTCCAATCAGAAATCAATATTTTCACAGTTCATGAAACCTTCCAAATAACCATTATGAATTTCATGATCCAATCACTCAATGGCTGGAACAATCTTACTTGTTGAGCCATGTTGCAGGAAACGGGCTTCAATCGTTCCTTGTACTCACTAAGAAGCTCGTTGTAGATGAACACACACTTGCAAGAGGCTTATGAGTTTTGTTGAATAATAGTATCCATTGAAAGGGCAAGCATGTGTATTGGGTGGTCATGACACATTTTTTTGCCCATAGGCAAGACCTTCCTATTTGTGTGCAAGATTTTCAAGCTTTTGTATTTTTTGTTGCCCACTATTTGTTATTTGCATTAATCGCTTGTATCTTTGTGGTTGGAGGTCAGGAATGACTACGGTGGCTTCACCGGAAATTTTGTGTCACATAATCCTAACAGTTTAGCTGTTAGGATAGGTGTAGGATTAGTTGCATCTTAGTTTTCCTTCCTTGCACTCGTCTTGCACTCGTAGTCCATCATGGTTTTCTTATTTTCATTACGTTTGTTTTAGTCATTTTTCTTTCTTATCTTCTAGTTTTGTTCACTTGTTGTGCACTCATTTCCTTATCTTGTTTTTCCATTTCATGTTAAGCTTTTCTTTTGTTTTCACTACACAAATAAGTGTTTTCCAATTCTGTGTTCTAGCTTTTTAATAAGTATGTGGCTAAATTTAAAGTGTCTTGTGACACTGTAACACTTGGCCAGTCCTGTGTCCATCTTCTTTATGCCTAGTTGTAACTTTTGGTCGATGAAGCCTTGACATAAAATATGATCCATCTGTAAGGGAAAGATTTGGTCAAACCATGAACTTGTGTCCAAAATGGGAAACCCCATGCTTGTAATCAGTCTTTTGCTTTGTGTGTTCAAGCTTAATTCAACTAGTAGAAATATAGAAGGGGAAAAATCTAAACGAGCAAACCTGAATCATAGGTCTTACATGCTTCTCTAAAGGAACAACCTCTTCTGCTCTTAATAAGTTGAGATCCCTATTTCGCCTTAAAAATAATTAAGTGCCTATGCATAGTCCTCTTTCAAAAAAATACAAAGGTGAAAGAAGAGAAAGGCTTCATGCGCATAGAGGTGAAGTAGGCAACTCCACCAGGGTACTGACCAGGCTCGTTGGTAGTGGAGCAATTCTTTTTCTCTTGTGTGAATCTTCTGAGTTATTGTCTAGGCCTACTCGTAGCGAAGCAACACTAGAGATGAAAACTTATACTCTGAAAATCTTAATCTCATGAACCAAACTACCCTTTCTGATTTTCAAACACTATGATCTAGCTGAAAATTTTGCTGTGTTTGACTGACTTGGTACAAGGTGAACCATTTTTGTCCATGGGGTAAGTGGGGAATCCCAGGTAACCTGCATAATGAATCAATACTTTTTGAAAGGCCAAGGCCCCTTTCTATAAATGAATCAAAATAGAGAAGTAGGTATTCAACCAATGCGTCGCCATGTGTTGTAATGGCTGGAACACCCTACAAAATTTTGTCCTATGTCCAAATTTCATAGCCTTCCTTGCTTTTTCCCCTTGATGGTCACAAACACTTGGGCTCATCCCATGAGCTCTTGTTGAGTTTTCACACCCCTTTTCCCTGATCGACCATTGGTCATATTTTGGCATGTTAATCGCTATGTCATGATTGCAAGTTTGTTATAGAATTTTTGAAGGTTTTTCTTTGTGTGTATGAGTTGTTTTCACTCTGTCGACATCGGTCACACTCAACACAAAGTTGTAAACATTTTCGCACAAGTATCGTCACGGTCCTTTGAAAGCATATTTCAATTGTCACACTTGTCACTCTTGACCTTTGAGTTAGTTTCACTAAGCACATGTCGTCTTGTTGTTTTGAGGTGTCTTATCATCGATTCATGCTAAGTGTGTGATCACATTGTCATGTATGCATAAGTACACTTTCCTTCAAACTTAGTCAATTTTCCCAAAAATCTGTCAACCAGAAAACCTTTCGTCAATTAGAACTGATCACAGTGACCTTACACTGCCTCCTAAAACTGTGCAGAGCTTGATGCTATCCTCCAGGCAGCCTGTAGTGCCCAATTCTGGAAATGTGATAGCTAATTGTCTCCCAGAACTACTTAGAAGTTGTCCCAGAACCCGATCTAGTCTGCACTTCCCACAAGATCTCCCATCAAGCCTTCCACTCGTCAACTGGAGAAATGAATTGAGCTGTGACCCAGGGTTCTACTGATCTCCAAAATTACAAAAAGTTGTCTTTCACTTGCCCTTCTTCATCGCTTTTCAATTAGACTAGGAATTGCACAGAGTTTTCCTTCACCCGCCCTTCTTCCTCGCTCTACAATCAAGCCAGGAATTGCATAGAGCTATCCTTCACCTGACCTTCTTCCCTCGTATGCAATCAGCCCAGGTATTTTGAAAATTTTTCCTTCACTTGCCCTTCTTCCCCACTTTGCAATCAGCCCAAAAAATGTGCCAAACTTTTAAGCAAGCTTCCTTGTTGACCTTCTCTTCTCCCACTCAAAAAACTCTGCAGATCTGGCCATCACCTCCCCTTTTGTCCCACTCTGCAATCAACCCAGAAATTGTGCATATGTGTTTGGGCCTAGACTGTCTCCCAGAATTGCACAATTTTGATCAGCAGTTCTTACAGCTCGATCTTGTCCTCCTCTAGAAAGCTGCGCATATTTTTCTACCAGTGTGTCTTGCTGCTTGCATTCTCTTCCTCGGAGAAACTATGTAGATCCTAGCTGGATGACTTGCTCAGTGTTCCCCTTGAAAATTATGTAGATTGGCCCAGCAGTTCCCCGACACCTCGCGTGGCCTTCCTCCTGGAAACTGCACAATTCTGTCTCCCCGCTGGGTTTTTCCCCACAACTGTCACTCTCGTCTTGAATTGTGCAAGTTTACCTCCCATTGATATTTGTACTATTTTTCCCAACAATTCTCTAGAGCCTCGCATCCTGGCCTATGTTGTGCTCTGTGCAGTTTCAATACCCTGTCCCTCTCTAGGGCACCTGCACCGAAATGAAAAATAATGCATCATGTTAGACTCAGATATTTTTGGATTTGATGTCATCTCGTCATGAGTGATTACAGAAACAGGTACATCAATGAAACATGATGGGGTGACAAATGGGATGGAGAAGAGGTGCATGCTAGAAGACTTTCTCGTAGTCAAACGAACGTACAAAGCACATTAAGAAAGCATGTGAAAGGGACACATTCACATGCACCATCAAAAAAATACCAAGACCATTGAAGACACTGCATACTTTTCCATGCGGAGGTGAAGACATGTTACACCGAGATCATATCATCACTCAGCAGCACAACAACTTAACATGGACACCACAGCCAGCCTGTACATGTCAGCAGTGTCATGTCGAGTTGTGCCATGAGTTTTCTCAGCCACATCATTACTATGGTCCATACTTTTTTTAATCAATATAATGTAAAGTGGATGTCCAAGAGATCCACATATGAAGTTGAAGAGTCATGTAAAGTTGAAAAGTCATAGGATGTCAAACAGTCATGAGGGAAGTCGAAGAGTCACAAGGGTCAGTTACTCCCATTGGCTATATATACCTCGTCATTATATGAGAAAATGAATTTTCACCTTGGCTCCTCCCACATAGCCTTGAGAGTTTGTAGTTGCTCTTTGAGGAGTAATAAATGGCTCCGACGTCCCACTACTAGGACTAATGATGTATGGTATATAGATGTGTCTTGGATCTTTTGCTTATTTCAGAGGCGTGTCTCAGGCTATCATGTTTTCACGCATGTTTTCTAGCAGTTTGTAAGGCTATTATTTAAACGTTTGTAATGCATGTTTTCTTAACATGTACTAAGATATTTGAACTACTTTGATTATTTTAGTAACTCATATTGTTGAATGTGTGTTGTATTGTTTATCATCGTTGTCCCGTCCATGTGCACTACTCCGCGAGACATTAGACAGACCATCTTTGTGTTGTCTTGTTTTTAATGATTATCACCCTGTGTGAACTACTCCATTGGACAATGTATGTGTTTTACCTTGAACTTTGGTTTTCACAACTGTCGCATACATTGTCGACTATTTTGTTGGATGTTGGACAGATCCATTTTTTTATTCATGTATGTTTCGTCCTGGGTTGGCACTATTCCCTCTCATCAAGAGGCTCACTTTACTTCCCCCTTTTGACAGTAAGAGAACCCGAACACAGAGTTACATTATGCACTCACTAGGCATACTCACCTCGCTTTCTTGAAGTTACAAGCATAACACTCTCACGTGTTGAACAACAAGAGCTAAGGCAAATATCTAAAATAATGGAAATCGTGCCATATTACTGGATGGGACTTCTACATAAAATGATGTGAGGTCTTGTTGGGACTTCATACAGTGGAGATCCCCTTTGTTGGCAGGTCTAACACCGTCAACAAGTAGTGAAGCAAGTAAAATGAGAGATAAGAGCCTACATATTCAATTTTTCTTCTTAAATTATATTTAGCTTTCATTATATTTATTTATTCATAATCTTAGAGATTAAAGAGGTAGGTATATATAGGGGAAAAAGGAAAAATACCTCCACTACTAATCAATCCTCGGTGGTACTCAAAATATCTAAAACTGGAAAAGAGTTAGAAGAACAACTCATATCAACCATTGGAAGAAGCACAACTGAGAAAATAGAGAAAAAATAAATTTAAAGGAAAAGGTTAACACTTGTGGAAAGACAAGTGTTATTGACACATCAAACTAAGAAAAAACAAATATAACAAGGAACTCCTTCAGTAGAAAAAATATGATATGTAATCCTTCAACCAATTCATGAAGAGATAGGAATCCATGAAAAGGGGAAGTTAAATTTATTGAAACAATCTCTCAAATGGTCTTTAAAGAGCTAGGACTATCTAAAGAAAGAAACCATGAATTGACTAGTGAACCATTACAAGGTGATTATGATTGGATTGAAGACTAAGAATGTAGGGAACAAGAAGAACAAATAAATACATGAACATGAAAGGGAAGTACATGAAGCAATAAGGAGAAGAAAAGGAGAATTTGTAAGAATTGTAGCAGAAAGGGAAATAAAAGCTACAACAAACTATCATTACAAAGGATCAAATATAAGAGGGAACATGCACAAGGGGAGTTTCCATGGAGTGGAACGGGACGATGACGACCCTAATACGAAACAAAATGGCTTGAGAAGGATGAAGTTCATGGGTATGGGGTACTGCAGCTATCGACACCTGGCTTGCAGCTACCCCTAACACTTGCTTGTTACTTGGTCTCGGGATGCATACGTATCAAAACCATAAAATATTCTACCTCCGACCGAGTCGTTTTACATCGTATTTTTCATAGATTAGGGTTTCATATGCGAGAGGAGGGTTGTGCACAGGTCGCTCTCACCCCCCTCCTTGATGGTTAAATGGTTGTTACTCCCTAGCTCCCATATCGGTCTACTCTCTTCCCGGGGTTTTCACATTTAGCTAGTTCCATTTCCCATTGCTGTCGGTGTCAGTATTCCATCGACCAACTAGTTCTGAGGCGGTTGGCCATTTTTAGTGCAGCTGTCGTTATGGACATTGACAAGGTGGATTATTTGGACTCTCCTCTGGTGGAAGGCTCCATCTGGTGCTCCACACCTGCAACTTTTGAAGGTATGTATAGTGAAAGCCTCCCTGGTAATTTCGTTGATTTCCCTCAGTCCTTTGGTCCAGCTCACTCTGTCTCTACTTTTCCGGAAGTACCCTCATCTTGCCTGCCTTTCTCCATGTTGTCCTCGGCTACCCTGGGGTTTCTCTCGGACTGCTTTCACCCTACTCTAGATAATGTGGGTCTATCTGAGCCGCCGGGTCTCTCATTTGCACCTCTATCAGGAGCCTTGCTTGATTTCCCCCTGCCAGTCGCCCCCCTCCTGTTCTCTGCACACTACATCCCCTCGGGTAGTTTTTCCTTGGTTCCTCTCCTTTCTGAAGCAGTTCCAGACTTTCCCCCTAACCTTATTCCCCTGTCCAAAGCTCCAAAAGAGGCGAGGGTTTCTGTAAACCCTAGGTGCCTTCCCTCCTGTCCCTTGAAGAAACAAAGATGCTTCAAATCTAGGCCTGCAGAAATTATCCTCCGGCCAGAGGAGGACACTTAGTGGGTGGACGCGACGGACTATACGGACAGGGTACTCGTTGGGTGTATTAGGTGCAGGAACTATTCTATGGCTAGACTAAAATCTTGCGCCACGAAGATCTGGGGATAGCACTTGGCTAACATCCCTTTCGTCCAAACCTTCATCCATGGATGGTTTACCTTATTCTTTGCAAGGTCCAACCATACAAGTTGGGTTCTCTCTTCATTCTGGAATTTTGAAAATGCACCTGTGCTCCTCAAGCGTTGAACGCCACTCTTTGACCTGGAGATTGAGAAAATTGGGGTCAGCGTGGTTTGGATTAGGCTACCTGGTCTGCCTCTATAGTATTGGTTAGAGGACATTTTTCGAAAAATAGGGAATTCCTTGGGCACTTTCATGGAGTTCGATAAGTCATTTCAGACCACGGGAATGATGGCCTATGTAAGAATCCTTTTACACTTAAACACCAGAGGTGGTCTTCAGGAATTCATCACCATACAATGGAGATCTTTCTCATGAAAATAGTCATTGGATTACGAAGGTATCCCCTATCGATGCAGAAGGTGTCATTAGGTGGGTCATCTCTACAAAGCTTCCCCCCTCGTCAAGAAGCACAAGTAGGACTCACAAGAGCAGGAACAAGCCCCATCAATAAAACAACCTCTTCCTCAAGTAGCAGAGACTCAGACGGCAGAGTAGAACAAGACATCGGATATAGTGGAAGTGCCGCTTGCACTAGTATTGAAGAAGAGAGGCAAGAACCCTATTCAGCCTCCCTCTCCACCTCTGACATGCTCCAAGGCTGCAATAGGCGATGTCTTCTCTTAGGGTATGTCTCTATTTTCTAATGTCTTTGCATCACAACTTTCTAAATCTTTTTTATCGCTCTCTTCCCAGTTGCCACCATAGGTTTTGGTTCCCCCCCCTCTCCCCTCTGACCCTGCTCTGGGTTCCCAGTCCCCTGCCACCCCATTGGGCAGGACAATCCTTTATGTCTTGCTCCCTCCCGACGCCTCAACCTATCTACTCTTCATGCTCCCTCTCCTCTGCCTCGATCACTTCTCTCCCACCTCCCTCCCCTTCAGTTAATTCTTCCTCGAGGTATGCTACCCAGTCCAAAACCAAAGCGAGAGAGAGCCAGATGCAGTAGGATTGGATGTGGTTCCCCCCTTGCTTTCCCCCAGACCAGGGAAAGGTAGACCATCCAACCTAAATAAGGAAATTGCACAAGTTGGTGATGAGGTTGTTCAAGTAAGCAGCAAACCATTGAAAGGGTTCTTAGAGAAAAGGATATCCTCCCCCCTCCCCCTCCATGAAGCTCTTATCCTTTAACTGTAGAGGGTTGGCTAGCCCTGAGAAAACGTTAGCCCTAAAATGACTTTTTCTTTCTGAAATGGCCGATGTGATTCTCTTACAAGAAACCTTATGTATGGCAGATTCGATCATTCCCCTCTCAAACTCTTGGTTGCTAGACTAGACCTCCATGCTCTGGATGCCTCTGGTCAATCTGGGGAAGTCGCTATAGGGTGCAGGAATAGGTAGATTGATATAAGGAACACCTAGGGTGGCGGGGGTTTCATCGGAGCTGACATTTTCTCCAAGGATTTGGAGGATGAGATGAGGATCATCAATGTCTATGGGCCCTACCAAAATAAAGAGATTTTTTGGAGAAGGATTTTTAACACCTCTCTCCTCCAGGCAAATAATGTGATCCTAGGCGGGGATCTGAACTTATCTTTGGGATTCATTGAATCATAGGGCCATATGGCTCAGATAGACCCGCTATCTAAAGCTTTCGAGCAATTCCTAGAGGATCATCATTAGATTGACATCCCTTCTGCTAAAATCCAGCACACTTGGAAAAACAATCGCACTAGAAGCCAAAGCCTGTCCAGAAGATTGAACCATTTCCTTATTAAGGAGGCCTTCTATATTAGGGACTCCTAATCCAGCCAATGGGTAGGTAATGGAGGAATCTTGGACCATTGGCCTATTTTTCTGGAATTAGATGACCATTCCCACAAGATCTCAACTCCTTTCAAATTCAATTCAACCTGGCTAAGGGACCCCTCCTATATCAAGCTGGTCATTGAGTTATGGCAAACCCATCCAATCTCAAATGAGGAGGAACTTGGAAAAGGTTTTGTCAGTAATCTCAAGGATTTAAAGGGCTTATCCAGAGAATGGGTGCACAAGAAGAGGGAGCAGGAAGACACAAACTCAAAACAAGCAGAGTAGGCCATCTCAGATCTTAAAGAACAATTGGAGGGTACTTTTACCTCTCTAGAGCAAAAAGAGTAGTGTGCTCACTTAACAAAACTGAGGACCCAAATCCTTAAGGATAGAGAAGAAAGTTGGCACCTCAGAAGCAGAGCGATCTAGCTAAAGGAAGGAGATGAAAAAACAAAGTTTTACCATCATTTTGGTAATGGGCAAAAATCTATTAATACCATTTGGCAGCTCTAGAATGATCAGGGACAAAAGGTCAACACCTCCAGAGAGTTGGCATATTTAGCCATCTCACATTTCAAAAGCATATATTCGGCCCCTAGAGAGGCCAACATTCTGGAGATGATGCGTATGGCTGAGCTTTTCACTCAGTTTGTGGAGGTGGAGGAAGCAGAGGAGGTATCTAAGGAGGTAACCTTGGGGGAACTAGAAGCCACCATCAAAGGTTTTCAAAGAGATAAGAGCCCTAGGCTTAATGGCTGAACCATAGAATTCTACCTTGCATTCTTCGACATCCTGGGCCATGATCTACTCAAGGTGGTGGAGCACTTTCGCCTCTTTGGAAAGATGTCCCCAACTATCAAGTCCACTTTCATTGTGCTCATTCCCAAACAGGACAAGCCCACTTCTTTTAATGATTTTTGACCCATCTCGCTGTGCAATTGCCTTGACAAGCATGGAAAAAATCATAGGTAATAGGCTCAAGCCCATTCTCTCAGCTCATATTTCCCCTAAGAAATTTTCCTTCCTTCAGCACTGCCAAATCCATGAAGTTGTGGGAACAGCTCAAGAACTTCTTCACTCTGTGAAAATTAGGAACCTAAAAGGGATGATCCTAAAAGTGGACCTATCTAAGGCTTTTGATAGAGCAAATTGGCTCTATATCTGCCTGCTACTTACACATCTGGGCTTCCCTTATTTTTATATCAAATGGATCATGAGCTGTATTACTGATGTCCCATACAATGTTCTTCTCAACGACGCTCCTACTCCTTTTTTCTCGGTTGAAAGCGGTCTAAGGTAGGGATGCCCTTTCTCACCCCAACTATTCCTTCTCATCATGGAAGGCCTAAGTAGAACTATAGGGGCTAAGCACAGAAGAGGAAGAATAGTGGGTATAAATATTATGGACAACTGCTTCCTAACCCACTTACTGTTTTTGGACGATGTGCTCATCTTTTTGAATGGCAGTATTGGTGACACCACAATTATATAGAACATATTTGATCTCTTTCAGAAGGCAACAGGCATGGTTATCAATGTTCACAAGTCCACTCTGACTGCAATAAGATGCTTGCAGCTTAAAGTACAATTTTCACTCTGTCGGTTCCCTTTTACCTTAGGGCTCGAATACTTGGGATTCCAGTTGAAGCCTTCAGGCTAAAAAATTGTAGATTGGACTTGGCTCATTTCTAAGGTGGAAAATAGATTGAACATTTGGTTCAAAAGATATCTTTCTCGAGCAAGTAGGCATATCCTCATTAAAGCCATTCTGGAAGCGACACCGGTATATTGGATGACTTTTTCCTGGATCCATAGGGGGATTCTAGCCAGGATTCAAAGTATCTGCAGCAGGTTTCTATAGAAAGGCAACAAATACGGAAATCTCTTTGCCTGGGTCAAGTGGGATACTATTCCTAGGCCAAAGAGATGGGGGGGCTGGGGCATCAAAAAGCTAGACATCTTCGCTAAAGCACTGGCTACAAAACTGCGTTGGCAGCTAATCACAACACAAAGTCTCTAGACAAAGGTAGCCTATGCTAAGTATATCTCCCCTTCAAATACTATGGAATCTCTCCATTATTTGGAAGGCGATGCTAAACTCCCTTCCCCTCATTCGTGAAGGTTTAACTAGGAGGATCCATGAGGGGAATGCAGTTCGAATAGGTGTCGACTCATATATTGGATACACGAATGCTCACAGGCTCCCAGCATAGGTGATTTGTCTTCTAGTGGATCAAGGCTACACTCATCTCTGCCACAATGTTGACCCTGCAAATACAACACTTTTTCAGCAGGTCTGGAAGTCAGCTCAGGACCTCCACCTTCCAGCCTAATGGCATCAGGTTTGGGATGGATTTACTGAGGCCCTAAATAAAGCTCATATCCGAATAGTAGAAGAAGAGGATGAAATTGTGTGGGCATATGCAAAAAATGAAGATACTTGCCCAAGGATGGGTACCTGGAGCTCATGGAAGTCACAAAACTTGAGCATATAGAGCCTTGGTGGAAAGCCCTTTGGAAACTTAAAGCAGCCACCAGAACGTGATTTCTCATGTGGTCCATCCTCTTCAACAAAATCCCCACCGGTCTAAACTTAACAAAACAATATTTCCATGGCCCCTTTTGGTGTCACCTATACAGAAGCAATGAGGAAATCATTGAGCACCTATTCCTGGACAACCCTGTCATCTCTGAGCAATGAAACAATTTCCTGGCACTTTTCCCCTCCCTTCGGGGTTCGCAAGGGAGGACTATAAGTGAGGTCTAGCTTAGTTGGTTAGGCGGGCATAGGGGAAAAGACAGGAATATGCCCCTTCCAATGTGTTGGGCTTTTTGAATGGTAAGGAACCAGGCCATCTTTGACCACAAGGATCCCCACTGGCTCTCCATCAGAACCAGAATCATTGCAGACTTTGATTCTCTGCCTGAAGATATCTCTTAGCCTCCCCGTAGTAACATTCAACCAGAACTCATAGATAAATCAATTCATTGGGCATACTTTGACGAGTCATCCCAAGAAGAGGGATGTTGGGGAGGGAGGGCATTCTCTACCTGAAGGAATCCCACTATTTCAAAATATAAATGAACCTGGGAAGAGGCACAAACAACTATATTGAGCTAGCCACTGCCAAACATATCCTCCACTTTGCAGTTGAAAAACATTGCACTCACCTCCAACTATTTGGGGACTCCAAACTTGTTTGCAACTGGATAAATAGAACATCACATTGCTTTGCTTTCTCATTGAGACACATTTTGGATGAAGCTCACAGAATCATAAAATCCTTTGATAACTTTGTCTGTCATCACATTTACAGGGAGTGCAACACAGGGGCAGACTCCCTATTAAAGGAGGCAGCGCGCAGGCAGGAAGAGGATTGGTTGATACATGAAGAAAGTGATGGAGCTTTCCCCTAGTTTTATCACAGACCGTTCATATATCTACACCTGCACTAGGAGACATAAACACTCTATTTTTATATATCTGGTTATATTTTTGCTTATTTTTCCAGTTTTTCATATGTTGTTTATACTTCAGTACATATGGGATTACAGAACTCTCTTCAAGAGACTATTTTGATAGACTTTCAGCAAGGATTTTTTTAATGATATTATATTTTTGAGACCTTCATGATCTCCCTGCATGGAGAGTTCAGAGTTTTTTGGTTTTGTTGTTGTTCTTGTCCATTACAGTAGTCTTGAGACCTTCATGATCTCCCTGTGTGGAGAATGCAGTAAAACAATTTGTTGCTGCTGTTACGAAAAATAGTTTTGGGGAGGCAACCAGCCTCAATATGCATATGCTATGGCATGTATGGAATGTAATTTCTCATCATTAATAGAAATTACGAATTTTTCCAAGGGAAAAAAAAATTATAAGAGGAAGAATAGCTAGAGTTGATGAAGAAGAAGATCAAGAGCATGAAACTACATTTTAGTTTCCTATTTTAGATGGACTTGGTGTCTTGGGAATTGAGGAGAAAATAAAGAAAATTCCTCCTATTTTTCCAATATGTTATGTAATGCTTACTAAATACTATGATGTGTTCTTGTTATAATTTGATATTTTATTCCATACATATAGATACACAAGTGACTCTAAAAAATTTAATTTTTTCCCTTCTACATCAAAAGGGTATGCATAAAAATCGCTGATGTGATTAGGAGAATCAACCATACTATAATGGGATGATATGAGGAGAATATTCTTGAGAAAATATCAACCTTGTTGTCGATCCTGAAACTCCAAAGAAGATAATTTTAGGATGAGACAACAAGAAGATGAAAGTTTGGAAGATTACTTAGATATATCATATAATTTATAAAAATCAAAACAAAGTAATCTAAGAACTCAACTTACCCAAAAAATCTTCTTAATAGAAATTTTAGATGAATGTATAGATGTCCAAGTTAATCTTATGGGGGAATGTGATAGCTATTGATTGACTTATGATCAATTTACTGAATTATGCAAGAAATATTCTAAACGAGTATCTAAATCACATAAGGGACCACATGATGCCCTCTCAAAAGTGACTAAGTTATCTTCGAGAGGAATAACAAGGGGAAAAATAGAGAACTTTTTAGAAAATTTTAAAACTGGCCTCTTAAATATTGTTGGATCTCAAATTGATCTAATAAAAGCTAAAGAGAGGCAAGAAAAACAAACTAAGTATTTTCTTCATTTTCTTCTAAAAGTATAAAGAAAAATCATTTATGTGAATTCGCTTTGGATATTATTGAAATTTGTGGAATTTGTTTAGATAAACACTCCACAAATAAGTCTCCTACCATATCAAAGAATAAGACAACCTACATGAAAGAAGGTGAAGTAGAAGAGTCACTTTGTTGCACCATTAAGAATGCCTTGACATCCTAACCTATAGGTATGTTTCAGGACGCAACTCCTCAATGTCATTGATATCAATATCCTATACAAAATACATACACTAATCCAATGCCATGGAAGGCTTGGCCTCCTTATCAACCTCCAAAACAACCTTATTAACGAGGCTGGCAAGGATAGGCTTATGGAAATCAACCTCCATCTAATTCCTAAATGTTTTATCAAAAAATAATTATCATGTTTATAAACCATTATATCCTCAATAGACATACCAACAACAACCTCCTTTCAACATTTCCAACAACCTAAAAATCCCTATTTTCAACAAGAATTTTTGTTGTTACAAATAACCCAACCTCAACAACTTTAGTTGACTTCTTACGAACCTCAACCTAGATTACCATCTTAGCCAATGGAAAATCCCAATGCTAAAGTGGAAAAACTTGTGTATAATAAATATAAATGAACAATTCCTACTTATGCAATTTATTCTATTGATAACATCCACTCGAGTCTAGGAATGGTATCATAAAAAGAATCTCTTGTTATTATAGAAGAAAAATAAGAAGAGATTCAAAAAATTCTAATAAAGTTATGACATTTAAAAGCATAGAAAAATCCAAAAATATGGTGTGCATAGTGTTTTCATTGATGTCAAGGTTGTTAAGGACAAGAAGGTGGAATGCAAAAAGTTGAAGAAGGAAGCAAAGTTATTCTGGATGGTAAATTCATGTGGAAGAAAGGCTGGTGCAGAAGGAAGGCTCGTGTCGAAGAAAATATTATGTAGAAGAAATGTTTGTGTGAAAGAAAAGCTTGTGTGGAAGGAAAGATTATGTTCAAGGGAATTTTGTGTAGAAGCAACTCTTATAGGGAAGGAGATTTTGTGTGGAAGAAAAACATGTGTGGGGAAAAGGCTTGTG
Source organism: Pinus taeda (assembly GCA_000404065.3). Taxonomy (NCBI): domain Eukaryota; kingdom Viridiplantae; phylum Streptophyta; class Pinopsida; order Pinales; family Pinaceae; genus Pinus; species Pinus taeda. Next base: position 123,965 of record APFE031721040.1, on the reverse strand, counting down.
TGGAAGTAAATTTTGTGTGCAAGAAAGGCTTATGCAGAGGAAATTTTTGTGTAGAGTTCAGGATATGTTCCATCGCTCCACACAAAGAGGGGCCAAAAACACTAGGTGATAGTGACAATGTGGAGTGCCAGGTTCAACTCGATAATTAATCCATGGTGACATAATGCAATAGAAGCAGGGGCCTTAAGATTTATGTCATGACCATACTTGTTAAGGACCATGTTTGGTAAATGTTTTATGTCTTAAGGAATCTTGAAATGTGTAGTGCTGATGGATGAAGATCATGAAACAATGAAAATCACAATACTTTCGAGTGCCACATTGGATCTCAAGAGATTATAGAATTAGATGTTGAAATGAAAAGGCAATGAATTGTCTCAAAGGGAAAATATCAAAGTAATGGGACAATTATATGTCAGTAGTTTACTAGTTTCTGAAATTCAGTCTGGGTATAGTGTTCTACTAAAATAGTTTTAGTTTCTCCGGGTTCCACAACAAAGTAGTGTTTATTAAAAAATGTTAGTGCATTGGTTTTAAAACAACAAACATTGAGGTGGCCATTCAAAAAGTTCATGAATTTAACAATTTATAGTCCCATCATGGTTTTAGTTACAATAAATGATTATGGAGGATTATAATAATGGAAATTAACCAGGCAGTAAAAGGCACAAAGATGAAACCAAATGGAGCATGAAAAGTTATAAATATAATCAAGATATTGAAGGATAATGGGAGTGGTATTGGTGATTAGAGAAAATAGACCATTAGAAAGTCTATGTGAGGGAATAACACATGTAAGAACTAAATATGCATGCAGAGAGAAAGAAAAAGGTGAAGTTGACGTGAAATTTAAGTGAAGAGAGAGGAGATTTGTAGAAATGTGATCTTGTAAGAGATGAAAAGAAACCATAGAGATAACATGGTGGCATATCTAAGTTAACATCCATGAAGAAAGTATGTGAAGCTAACAAGTATGAGATCATATATTATAAGGAGTGTGTAGATCAGAGCATTGTGGTGTGTAGCACGAGAGAAGATTGTTATTGAATTATAAATAAAAGACTGTTGTTGTAAAATAATTAACAAGAAGGCTATGATAATTAAATAATTTGTTATAATTAAAGGATTTGCCTCCAAATCTAGTCTAAAAATGTGATGAAACAAATATCTAGAGGATAGAAGAAATCATATCAACATATCTATAAGGGATTGGTGTCTCTAGCAAGTTGATACTTGAAAACCTAAGGGGATTTGTCTCTATAGCAATTTGGTACTTGCAAATCCAAGGGGGTTAGCTCCTCCTAAAAGTTGGTTCTTGAAAATATGATGGGATTGCTATATCATGTATGTTGGTGCCTATAAATATTGTGATAGCACATTGGTTGTTGCTTTAAATGATATAAAAAAAGTTTTTTTTTGTGGTTATATCCTAGATCGTCTTCCACGTATATATTATGTTCAAATATATGATGTGATTATTGTATCATTTTCTAATTAAATATGTTAGAAATGTCGTTTTCGTTGATGTCAAACATAGGGGAGACTACTTGTGTCCAAGATAAAGATTGGGAAAAGCAGATTGTTGGAAACAACATTTTTGGACTTTTGATGCCCCAATTAAGTAACCTATGTTTAAATAAATTTTAACTCCAATACCTATCTAAAATGGGAGCATAGGACATATTTTTTGAAATTACATTCTAAGAAATTTGAAATAGTATCAGGCTCTCCTTCCAATTCCATAGAAATGAGAAGATATGCAATATTTTGTCAAGATGACCCAACCAAACTATAAGTAGGCTAGCCCAACTAGTTTTACAATTCATTTGCATAAGTGACACGAAATTGGATACAGAAGGGGATGAAAAAATAGATATAAAATTTGATGAAGACTTAAACGCAAATGAGGATGCGAACATCAATGCAAAATTAGAAGAAAAAGAGGGTGCAACGGGAGGTGTCAAACTAGGTGCAAATTGTGGCACAAAAACAATGGATGCAATAGTGGACATAATAACAGATGTGAAAGAGGATGTAAATATGGATGAAAAACAAGATGTAAAAGTGGATGTGGTAAAATTAGATGCAAAACTTGCTGCAAAGGGGATGCAAAAAAGGATGTGAAAATGGATGCAAAAAATTATTTGAAAAAGGATGCAAAAGAGGATGCAAAAGGTGATGCAAAAGTTGATGCAAGTGTAGGCACAAAATGTGGATGTAATAAAGGATGAAAAAGTAGGTCAAATAAAATTAGGTGTCAATCTCAATGCAAAACCTGGAGCAAAGGATGACACAAAACCTGGCATAAAACCAAGTGCAAATCCTAGTGAAAAACCTATTGCAATATCTGGTGCTAAACCTGGTGTAAGGTTTAGAGCAAAATTTTCATCATGTTTTGCACCATATTTGATAAATGGGTGCAAATAATACCAAAAATGCGCTCTATACGCAAAAATAGAAGAAAAAAAGGATGTTAATCCCATGGTTTTTTTGTAGTTCTTAGTGATTTTAGTGGTTGGTTCTTAAGATGGTTCTATTGTTGGTTTTTGGGATATTTTTCCATACTCCAATGTTTCCCATTATACCTTCATTGGAAAGGTTCATTCTTGGGAGAAAAAGGTTTATGCTATTGCATAGAGGGTATAATCTTATGCCAAAGCCTCATTTATGTGAGGCCAGACTCCTTTTGTTGGTATCTATAAGCTAAGAAAAGGTATATTGTGCTTGAACCATAAAATTATGGGTTGGTGGAGGGCCATTATACCTTGGTAAATGCAAAAGCTTGGGGAGAAAAAGGTTTATGTTGCTACATAAAGGTTGTAATATTGTGCCAAACCATTATCTATGTGAGGCTAACAGAATTAGATTCATATATACAACGGGAGAATGGATGGAATTTGTAACCATCCCCTTCATAGAAATTCTTTCGAAACTCAACCTAGTGAGTATGAAATGCTTGGAAAAAGTCACTAAGAATTCCCATAAGTAGCAACATGCAAATTGTGCTTGCATAAACAAATACAACAAATCTAAATACACACATGAAGATATTATAGTTTCATTACAATCATAATTAAAACGAGATGAGTAAATATGAATTATGATGAGAAGATAGAAGACATGTAGCTTGCAAGAGAAAGGGACCTCTTTAGAAAATAAAGAATTATAATAATGAACAAAACCTGAAGCACATTACATGAGATCTGATATGAAGATGACCTAGGTAGTAGATAAATATGAGAATACATAATCTTCTAATTGCACAAGGAAGCCAGGGCTATATCACATCGAGTGAAGGATTTCATAAGAGTGTCCAATTATGGATTTACATTAAATATAAGGTTCCTTTATATGGGAAAATGATCATAATCCTAAACTACTAAAGTTAATATCATATATCTAGTGACTACCAACAATTAGAAAATTTATGTTCAATATCAATCTCCTCTTCAACATTCATCTACTATATGTAAGAATATATAATTATTTGATATATAACTAAGGATTAATACAAGACATGACACGAAGTAACCCTTAAATGGCACAATACAAAGTAACCCTCCCGTGTGCATTTTTCCTGCAACGTATCACCCACAAAAAAAAAAAATCACTGATAGAGCATGTACACCTCCTTAGACTTCAGTAATCAAATCAAAGAACAAGGTTGCTTCTCCCATCTCAGTAACATTAAAATGCTCTACCCAAAGGTGGCATCAACAATGTCATACATGAGAGGAGAATGCTTTATTTTCAACAACTCCCAAATGTATTTATGTGCACATGCTTCTCAAATCACTAAAGGTATTTTTTGTTAAAATCATTTTTTCAAAAACTAAAGCCAATTCTCCATTTTCAATTACTTAAGGTTGAATAGAGCAGTAGGGTTAAATGGCTCAAGTTTTCAGTAGGGGGGTGTTGCAGGAGAATGATTGGGTTCAAGTGTAGGAGAAAGTGCAAGCAAGGGAGTAAGCATTTTAAACAGTGTGCCACTGCTAAAATTTTGATTTAGAAAGAGTTTATTTTCAAGATATAAGAATGCATGCTACTTCAAATTATTATTTACTAACCTTGAGTTTCACTAGGTCTAAAAAAACACAAGCATTCCAGCTAAGGTCGACCATTAAAATTATGATTTTAGGGATAAAAAGTGTAGACCTATTTGCGAGGGTTGTAGGGAGGGTAGGACATTTTTTTTGAAACTGGATTAGAAACCTTTATTGTCAATTGTTTTAACCATATAATTTTCTCATTTAATTAATTAATTTATAATTAATTAATTAATTAATTAATTAATTAATCAATTAATTTTTATTTATTATTTTTTCATATTTATTTATTAATTAATTAATTATTAATTAATTAATTTATTTTTTATTTTATTTTTTATTTTAATTTTTATTTTTATTATTTATTTAATTTTATTTAATTATTATTTAGTTTAATTTATTTATTTTATTTATTTTTATTTATTTATTTTATTATTATTTAATTATTTTTTCTGAATAATGGTCTATTGAACCAAACTAGCCATGGAACCGAATTATTATACATGTGATTAATTTTAAAACGAACAATCTAAACATTGATATACATTCATACATACCTGCATTTGGAGAAGATGTGGCATCTTGAGTTTGAAAATGAGGGGTGTCGACTCCAGAAGTAGTGCATTGGTTATTTAGTGGTATATCCTCTAAATAATCCACGTTGTCCTTAGCCTCGTTGTCTATCATATCTGCATATGAGGAAAGCCTATCTAAGCCAATAAAACATCTTCATATATCGCCTCTAATACACTATAAATCTCAATATCCTCGTCCTTAGGATATGCAGATATAATCAAGCTTTCAAGAATAGGAAAATACTGAAATCGTAGCGATTTAAGTAGTAGGGTTTCTTTTATTTAACAATGTCCATGGAGCATTTCCATCTAAAGTGTCTTCCAATTGAAAACCCTAGCAAGACAGACTCGAAATAGACCCAATATATAGACCCATGATATATATATATATATATATATATATATATATAGTATATATATTATATATATATTATTATAATATATATATATATATATATATAACCCTTACCAGAATAAACATTTCAATTCAACGCTTAACATCCAGATGAATTTTTTTGCACAAAATCCCAGTGTTGACCTCATCGGCTTTCTCCATCTACTGCCACAAAATTGAATTCTAGGCATCCTTCTTAGCCTCACATTTTCATTTACCCCAAGGCATTGGAAATCATTTTCGTAGATGTACTCAAGGTGAAAACCCTTTTCCTCATCATAAAGCATCATATGGGTGTGCCATTACCATACGTAGTAGACAAATTCTCTCTTCTTCATAATGGCAACACAGGTGTGATGTCCCCCAAACTCAACCACATTGCATGAATTGGGCTTCAATTAATCTCATTTTCCACTTAAAATCATGGAATTAGTCTTTTTCTTGAGCTTTGTGGTCTCCTTGGTGATATTTGACAAATTTGCACTCATTTTCAATGGCTTTATCATGGATATCAACTATGAGAGCATCAATTTTCAAATATGGAGGTTTAATCCCCAATCTCTCCATCGTGCTACTCAACTTAGATACCTTAAGGGAAAATCCCAAATATTTTCATCACACTACTTCACCTAGATACATTGAGAGGATATTTAGGGCTCAATTTCCACATATCTCCTCCTCTAGATGCAAAAGTTACACAAAAAAGCCACATAGTGCATAGAGGTTTAGTTACAAGAACAACGCCATTTTACTTTATAATAATTAAAAATATCAAAATAAAATAATTGAATAGGAATAAAGAGTTAAGAATGTTAAATAAATGTCTTTAATACTCTCTTCGTGTAGTAATGACATATGTGTTCACGTGGGGAAATATGACACCTACACTAGAGGATGTAGACTAGATCATGGGTATCCCTATAGATGGTACCATCATAGAGGTTGAGGTGTTTGACCAAGAAGAATGGTTTTCGTGTGAATTGAAGTTATTCTATTGGCTCTCTCCACCCATAGAAAATGATAGCTCTTCTCATTTTATAGCTTGCCTTGAAACCCTATGGTGGATAGGTCAATGCTTGAGCAAGCCTCCATCAGAAAACCATCTCTATGGAATTTGTAAATTCCAAGCTTATCTAAGATAAAGTCCAAGCCTGTTCTATGATGAATTCCAAGCCCATATTGAGGGTGAAGTTCAAGCCTTGTTTGTCATAATATTCGAGTCTATTATGTGGTGAAGAGTTAGTTTTTAGGGAAAATAAAGAAGGCCTAAATTTGGCCCTGGTACAGATCTAATTTAGAACTTTGATCGAGTTCATTGTGGACAATTGAATGACAATTTGTGGAAAACGTTTTGAGGATTGACTTGGTACTTCTTGGAAACTTTTCTATCTCACATTAGGAGAAAGAAGAAAGTTATCAGTGTATTTCATGTTATAGATTTGCATGGAACATACTATTAAATGTTTCAACATGTTGTTTTGTCACCCATAAAATGTATAATTCTTATCATTATATTAGGAAGAGTATGATGGCTTACATCCTTATAAGTATACAACTTTTCATTGGAATGTGGCCATGGAAATGGAACAATCTTCTACTTTGTAGAAGTCCTTTTTCCCAAGCTAGTTGGACTCATTAACATTGTATAAGTTATAAACTTTAGTGATACCATATTTGACAAGTATTCTCTACAAATTATCAATGCCATTATTATCACTTATTAATGCCCGGACCTCTTCAACTAGTATTGTGGAAATGAACTCATTTATCAACCTCGACATTATTGAAAGTGAAATTTGATGTCACTCTTTTTCATCTTTTTCATGAACTTCACTAGATTTGAAGAGAGGTGCCTATAAAAGGATGAAAAAGACAAGAAAAGGATTTCTTCATGTTAGAAACACCCAATTATGTTCATAATATTAGTTTTTCAGTGAAATTTGATTCCATCTTTCTTCACATGGGTCCATATGACAACCCAACAGATGGAAAAGGCTCATTCTAGTTAAGGGAATTATATGTACTTGATCCATAATAAAAAATAAATAAATGTAACTATCCCATTTGAGAAGAAGCCTTGACTACTCTAAGGCTCATTCTAGTTAAGGGAATTGTATGGACTTGATCCATAAAGAAAATTGAAATGCAATTGTACCATTTGAGAAGAATCCTTGACCACTCTACCTTATAACTACTTCTCATCTAGGTGTCATTCCTCTTAAGGGAATTCCTGGCTTGTTGAAACTTCCCTTACTTCCTAGCTTATTGAAACTTGCATTACTTCCAGCATACATTATCAATCTTTGTGTAATGTAACTAGGATATGTTTTGCTTAATCATCCTCCTGATCAAAATGCTTCATCTATCCATCTTGCATGTCGGCTAATGAACAATGTAACATGAGCAATTCTGTATTTTACATGTGTCCCATTTCCAAAGCTTATGAAGTCGATTGGAGCTAACGAGGAAAATCACATGATTGTTTTTAGAATTTTGAATATGACCAAGGATATATTGTGTATGTATGAAATACATGACCTCGGTGTGGTTATTGAGAAATAATTAGATCCAACATGGATGACAACTGGCTTGAAATTTCACACATAAACTTTGTTTTGAATTCTCACTTCAAATTCATAAGATTTGTAGAAAAAATTATGAGAACTCATATTGTATCAAGCTTCACATCCAGGGATTTCTATTGTTCACATCGATTTCCCTATGTTACTTACTTGTTTTGGTTCTCTAATAGAATGGAAAAAGATTATGGGATTGTTAATTTTTGTCAATTGTGATAACATTCTAATAAACAATATAAAAAACTTGGATCTCTGATCTTCCCATATTTGAGATGCTTCACAATGGTAGAGTTTATTATATATTTAATTTAATGTCTTTTGCCATCATCTTCGGTCCATTGAAATTATGGACATTAGATTACAGAGTAAGGTTTTTTCCTACTTTGTAGACCTCTTATGATATTAAGAAATTGCATCATAAAAATATCCCAAAAGCTCAAATTGGAGAGTGCAAGATACTAGGCATAGTTGGATAAAATAATGATATTCCAAATGAAAATTAGAAGTGTCTTTAAATCTCATATTCTAGGATAAATGCGTGTTAACCATAGCTCAATGGTTAAATATTATCTTCATTCTTCTTAATAAATTGATTTCTTGTCTAGTTGCAATAAAGAGTACAATGATGGTTAAATTTTATCTTCATTCTTATTAATTAACTGATGTATTCTCTTGTTGAAATAAATAGGGAAATGAAGTAAATAGATGCAATGTGGGTTGGTACTCCAGGGAATACATTTCAAGATAATTTTCATTGATTTTTGTTGGTTAGCTTTGATGGAATGGGGCATTGCTAAGATACTTTTAGGTGATTGGAAAAAAGGAAAAGGACTTTGTAGTATCATTTGGATTATACCTATTCCTTCCTGTAGACAAGAAAGTATAAATATACATTCAAATGAGGACTCCACCAAGCTACAATTTGGAGAGTGAATGCCATATCAGATACACATGAGCCCATGGATGTAACAATTGACAAAATCATGTTGAATATTTAATGTAATATCAGATGCATTATAATCAAAACAATTGGAACATCCAACACCATGGTGAAAAGTGCTTTCTCCACATGGAATCATACTTTAGAATTATGAAAACCTTTTTGAATCAACCATTGTGTTTCATGAAATTCCTCAAGGACCATTGCATAAACAATATCCCAAGCAAAATTTGGTTATATATATATGTATCTATTTTTTTTACCAAAACACAATCGTGTAATGAGGACAAATGCCTCACTACATTGCTAATGCATGCCACATCCAAACATTAAAGAATGAGAGAAAAGAAAATAATAATTTTGGGTGTGTACCATATATGAGTATATTTCTTTTTAGAATAACATAGTTAGTTTCTCTATACATGTTTAGTTTTAAATACGATATATGATATCCTGGGAAAATCATATAAATTTGGATCACAACATTGCTCGATCACAATTGAAACCTAAAAAAGTTTCAAAATGCAATAAATTTCCCAAATTTCCCAAATATTTATGCTTATTACTTCATATCATAACTGAAATCTCACAAGAGACTTGACGCATATGTATCTAACATGGGGCAAGAGGAAATACAGAAATTGGATTAGCCAAGACTAAAAAAATTGGAACAATATAGTACCAAAAAGGTTATTTTAGAGAACAATATATTACTAATACAAATTTCATTCCACAACATGGTAATTGGGTATTTTGGTTGCAGTCTAAAAGAAGGAACTAGAACTTGGTAATTGGATCATTTGGTTGAAGTCTGAAAGAAGGAACTAGTGAAGTACGTTGGTCAATTGGAGGAGCACCAAGGACCACACTTTTTGTCAATGGAACCAGAAATGTCACTGAAAGTACATCCAAGAGAAACCAAGATACCATGGAGAAATAAAAGATCCATCTTGCATATAATTAATATGTTCAGTAAAGACAAATAGCATAGTGTGGAAGAAAAATATACCCAGAATCAAGCTAAAATATTGAAAAGAACAAGAACAAGAATCTCAACCAAAAATAATGGAGGTGATGTAGATGATCCTAATTCACCTATTGATATGCATGTTTCTTATGATTGTGAACTAAATGTTTCTACATATTCTGAACCAACATCCTTCAAATAATCATCTTCTCATGATGAATGCAAAGAAGCAATGAGGAAAGAATATGATGCATTGATAAAGAATGGCACCTAGAAGATGGTTGATCCTTCATGGGAACCAAACCAATAGGCTGCAAGTGGGTCTTCAAGAACAAGTATAAAATAGATGGCTCACTTGGTAGCATAAAGTCAGGCTCGTGGAAAAAGGTTTTACACAAAAAGAAGGGGTCGATTATGAGGAGACTTTTACCACCACAGAAAAATGGGCTACTATCCTGACACTCTTTGCCTTGAGAGCTCGGAATGGTTGGGAAGTCCATCAAATGAATGTAAAAACTACTTTCTTGAATGGAGATTTGAAAGAGAATGGTTTTATGTCCCAACCAGAACAATTTTTGTGAACGATCGAGAACATAAAGTATGCAATATTGTAAAATTTGTGTATGTTGTATCTCTGAGATGATAATGGTCAGCTATCATGACAAGGCATCTAAGGTAATTGTTTTAAGAGTTTTGTTTTAATTTGGGGGACCAATGTATGAAACATATATAAAATAGTGATGCATAACCTTTTGAATAGTATTAATATTAAAACAAAGGGATGCTATTAAAATTCACACATTGTTATAGATTGTATGTTGGTGAGCAAAAATAGAGAAATGATATGATTTTTACAATATTCAAATTGAACATCAAATAATCATAAGTATGAAAACCTTTAAACCATGTTCAGAAGGTTTAACAGAATATCCTTAGGTTTACAAAAGATGTTGATGATTTAATAATTAAGAGGGAATTAATTAAATACATAGTTAATATAATTCATTCTCTTTATAGATGATCACTTCAAAAGATTATAGGAATAGATTGAAACTCAATTATTCCTACCTAGTTATCTCTGTAAACCATAAGAATATGAAGAAAAACAATATGAATATAACTGGAAAAACTTTTAAGAAAAACAAAATTGTATGAACCAGAATTTAGAATACTTAGCTTTGTATTAATGTTTCAGAAAATTAAAGTACATTTAATGTCTAGAAATGCTTCTTCAAGGGTGCAACCCTTAATAACTCGTGAAGGCAAGTTATTTATAAAATAATAGAACTAAGAAAATATCTCAATTTGTTTTACAAAAATAGATGGTTACAAAATTAGAAATATAAATTGCTAGTTGATGTGGCACTATTTTGTTGCTAAGCTGTTGATGATTGTTCCTAGAAATATTGAAAATTGTTGAAGCTATGTTGACTATTTCTTTAAAATCTGAATGTTGTTAGATCACTCTTTAGTCAAGTAATTCTATCAATTTATCCCAACGTTTATTTTTTGGGATAGATATATTATTTACTCTTTTGTAAATTTCGTCCATCTCTGTATATTTAGTAAAAGTGGGTTTTACTAAAAATATGTGTCTAATTTCATTCAAAATAAAAAAAGTATCCCTGAGTGCATTTATTATAAGTGTTGATGTTGCTGCACCTCTTATGTTTGAAACTGAAGCTGCATGTTTTCCCACCTTTGTCAGCTTCTGAACATAATCCTTAATTGGCATCAATTTGTCATTAATCACAAGCATTGAGGGCAAACCCTTGCTGGTCAAGGGTTCTATCCTACCGAAAAGTCGTTGAACTATGGTATTGACATTGCTGCACTTTTCCTGTAGCTGAAGGAGGAGGTTTTTCTTGGTGATGATCTTCTTTACCTCTAATATAGTTGTTGTTCTATCACGTATGCCTAATTCCTCAAGCTCATATTTGTCTTTGGAATTCAGGAGCTTGATGATGTTAGAAGCAATTTCTGGCATGCCATCAAGTTGCTTAGTAATAGTTTCAACTGCTTCTTGAGCTTTCTCCAAGATATCCTTCTAATCAAACAATATATTGATATAGGTCCAAATATCCTTGATTGATTCTATAATTTCTTCCCACAGAATTTCCTTTTCCAAACACAATTTATTTCCACTGAAATATTCCTTGAGTTCCCTTTGAAGTACTTCAATCTGAATTTTGACTCTCTGCAACTCAACTACATGTGAAGTATTTGCTACTGAATTCATAAGCTGTAACTCCTTGAGTTCATCCTTCAGTTTCTTAATTTATCCTATCTAGATAGATAGGTTATGAATAGCTTCAGCAAGTTGTTCAATTCCTTCTGATGTACATGTAGTTGATGCTGTAGCTGAAGTAGAAACCTTGGTGGTAGGAATTGCTGCAAGGGGGACTATAGCCATTGGAGTTTGAGCCTTTTTAACAGCTTCCTCTTTTTCCTTGACCAGTTTCTCCATATGCTCCTCCATTTTCTTTTACCTGCAGATTTTGTTCTGTGATTAGCTTCATCATGTCAGACTTCTAATTTTCTGTTTCTTCAATTTCTTTAGCCATTGGGTCCTCAGAGGCTGGTAATTTGAGTTGCTTCTTTAATGCTGCAACTTCAACATTCTTTTTCTTAATAAGCTCTTTTGCAATGTTTATGTTAGAGGGATCATATCCCATCTTCAGCACTATATTGTCCAAGGATTGAATCTTGGTGTCCATTGCTAATGATGATACTTTCTCCAACTTAGGTTGTGACTGAGTGTTGGCCAAGGTAACCTGCATTTTTAACAAACTCATGGGAGTGTTAGTCAAGGTGGAAGAAATCATCCACCCAGTTTGTTTGTGCATCTCAATATGATCAATTTGGATGCAGATCCTTCACATTGAACTCAAATGAAGTCTACTTTTGATAGCGAGCAGTAGTCCTAGGCTGTGGAATTTGGGCTTGTAATAAATCCATCTACATCTTTCCCTTCTAAGAGTCAAAGACTGAGAAAATCATGGCTTGAGAGCTAGAAGAATGCTTCTAGAATTGGGTATAAGTGTTCAACTTCAATTCTCCATTCCTCCTTTTAATCTCACTGAAGACATGAAAAATTTCTTCCTCCTTATCCTTCAGAATTCCTTCACTAGTCTGAATTACCTGTTGTTTATCACAAGTAGTAGAATGAGTTAGGGACTATGTAGATGGTCCACCAAACTGTGTATAAATCATAGTCTCTCCAAGTCCATCTAATGTTGTCTTCTGAGGTTCATTTCTTGCACCAACAATCACATAGATCCTTGGTCTCTTCTTTCTCTGCACGATTCTGAAGCCTTGGCTTGATGCTTTAGTTGTAGGAGAAGACTGTTCTTCCCTTCGTCTTTTTGCTTTTATTGTGCAAGTGAAGTTTGCACATTTGATGTAGAAATTGCCTGCTCTTCAGCCTCTTGGAGTGTGTTCTCTCTCCATTCCAATTGATTCTAATTTGTTCCATTTCAAGCCTAGTTGTATGGTGATATGCAGTGAACTTGTTTTCTAGCCTGAGTTTAGAAACCACTACCATTGGGTCATAAGACCATGTGAAAATGAGACCAAACTTCATATCCTTTAATAATTTGTCTGCTTCCTTTCCTGTTTCCCTGGTGTTACAGATGAAGGACCAACTTGGGCTTTCAGCTTCAATTGTTATTTCTTCTTTGCAGCCACAAAGTGCACTTCATCTGCATTTAACCTTTCTCTTATGTATTCTGTTAGGCCCCTATACTACTAGTGTCACCCCTTATTGTTATTAGTACAAACCACTTATTATATTGATGTACCCCATGTAGTGCCCATATTGTTACTATTGTGCCCCATAGAAGCCCACTATTGTTATTATTGTGCCCTTACATTATTATTGTTATGTCGGCTCTGATTATATTATGACCCCTTAGACTCCTATATATAGAAGGAGGTCTTTTCATTTGTATCATCCAAGAATTGTTCATTTGTGTAATGTAAAGGAGGTTGCCCCCTCGAAGAGGCTTATTTCTA